>APFE030216790.1:110304-142853 GCA_000404065.3 Pinus taeda | reverse complement strand
CTTGAAGCATTTCTCCTTAATCAACTTATTATAAATGGGAACATCTTTTATTGCTTGGAGAAGGGGGATATTTACACACAGATTTTTCAATTCTCCCAGAAGTTCAAGTTCTTATGGGGTAGGCTAGAGTGGTTGGGCTAATCTCTCAGGAAAGGGTGGATTTACTTTAAGGTTGCTTTCCTCTCTTTCTTCCTCAACCTCCCTATGTGGAGAGGGAGGTTGGTTATCTGGGAGAATTCTCCCAGATCTTAGGTTGATCTCCTGGATTTCTACAACATAAGATGGGTATGATGTCTTTCCACTGTATACTTGTTGAGCCTGCCTATTGTTTGGGTTCAGATTTAGCTGGGCAGGCTTTGGGGTTGCTTGGGTGGAGCAGAGTGTAGGAGTTGTGGTTGGGTAGGTGGTGGAGGAAATAGAGTTGGAGCATTGTTGTATTGGGGTCTCCACCCCTGGTGTGGGGTATTCCACTGAGGTTGTGGCTGAACATAAGGTTGAAATGACTGACTGGCTGGTTGGGAATGATATTGAGATGCATAGGACTAAGGAGGGGGTGTAGACTAGGAAGGATGAGCAGGGGTCCCTAAGAAGGTATAGCTATGGTTTGGTTGGGGTTTTAATATGCATGGGATGACCCTTGCATACCCTGCTGGTATGGTCTAGGCCCAGGAGGTATCCTTTGTTTGATGTAGCAAGCTGCTCAGTGACCCCTTCAGCTCCTTGATATACAACTTTGAGTCCGGGTAAAGAAGGGCACTTGTCTGTGGAGTGGTTTTCTTCACAGACCGAGCACATCTCAATGTAGTTCAATGGACATTCGTTCCTAGGATGCCTCCTCGTGCATCTAGGACAAAATATGGCCAAGGCTCTCTCTGCTTCCTCTTGCTTCCTTTTGATGTTCATGGTGTCCAATTGCAAGGCAAGGGTTTGCAACATCTCACTTTTGAAATCTTCCAGCATATTTCCAATTTCACCCTTGATGGATGAGTTGGAAGATGATGTATTGGTCATAGGTTGACTACCCCTACCCTTTTTCCTGGCTGTCCTAGAATGGTTTCCAAAGACAGTATTGATATCCTCATAGGGTAATTGGTAGATATCCCCTCCTGGTAACAAATGTAAGGTATCCAGAATATCTTCCCTTACTCCCTTGAGCAGGACTAGCTTTAGTGACTCAGGGTCAAGTGTGCACCTGGCCCTTTTGTAATTGAGCTGGAATCTTTCTTCATAGTCTTCTAAGAATTCATCTTGGCCCATGGTCATCCTGAAAATCTCTTCTTTAGTATCCTTTGACCTACATTAGTCCCTATAATTGCTGTTAAAAGCCCGCTACATCTAAGCCCAAGTTGTGATGCTATCTCCAGGCAAACCCATGAACCAATGCAATGCTGCATCCTTGAGGGTAGATGGAAACAATTTTAACTTTTTTCTTATCATCTGTATAGTCATAGGTTCGGCATATAACAACAAAATCAAATAGGAAAGTTTCAGGGTCCTTTGTGGTCAAGCCATGGAAATGAGGTAGGGCAGAGGGGTTTATATTCTTCATCTTAGTGTCCCCATTGGTTTCCCTGATGGGGAAGGTACCCTCAACTCTCTCTCTATTCCCTCTGTCATTTCGGTTTTCAACCATTGGTTCAGTAGGAATGGGTTCTTATTCTTCTTCTTCCACTATAGGTTCTTCAAATATGTTAGGTTTGTCACCTAAAGGTTCCTCTAGTTCACAACCACCAAAGAAGAGAGAAGGTTGGCTATTGGATGCAATGGGGGTATTTGGTAAGAATTTTCCCTACTCCTACGAGGCATGAAAGGAAATGTTTTTGTGTTGGTTTTTGGAATATTTTTTTAGCAAGAAAGTACTTTGCAATAATGATATTGCTGACTGAATGAAAACCACTGACAGAAAGAAACTACTTGCTGAATTGAAATTCTACTTATAGAATGGAAGGAAAGCAGATAATGCCACATGAAAGAAAGGAAGCTACTAGATTACTTTTGCAGAAATAAACTAATGGAAGAAAGTTGAAGACTAGAAATAGAAGAAAAGAAAGCAGTAATCACATTCTACTCTGACACCTCCCCGTCAACGACGCCAAGAAGTGATGAGTGCTAGTATTGCAGCAAGGATGCTGCAACTCCTGGGCTACCAGCTTTACTTATCAACCCAGGGTTTGTACAAACTTGGAGGTGACAGTGCTATATGCACAAGTAGAAGTGAAGGTCCTACCTGTTGTCACTTTTTCATCTGGTGAGAGACCCCAGGGGTTCCAAGCCAGACTTCTATAGAGTCAGAAGAAGCTTGATTATTTGATGGAAGAAGAGCAAATATATTCTAAGGGAGCTACTCTACTTTAGTAGTGAAGAAAACAACATGTAATGCTAAATCACACCATATCTTAATTAACCATTTAAACATCTAAACTAAGAAGAATTGCTAAATCAACACTAACCTAATGCTGCCATTTAAGTTACAAAAGTAAAGAGCATCAAACCAAACTAATGTGTAAGCAAGGAAACTAAACTAAGTCTGTTTTCGCATTTTTGGTGTTTTAGTAAAATCAAGCATGCAAGGAGTCAAGCAGAAGAGCAAGTGAAGATCGAAATCAGTGAAAGGAGGACGTGACGAAGTAGAAGTGCATAGGAACCGTTGGATCGATCGGGAATAGTATTAATGGGAGATGAGCAACGAAGATATTATCGCAGAATATTACGTGAATATGGATAAATAAGACTGACGGAAGATGAATGGTGGAGATCTTATCGCGGGAGGCTAAGTGAATAGATGGACGAACATGCCTAATGAAAGATGAATGGTGGAGATCTTATTGCAGGAGGTTAAGTGAAGAGATGGATGAACATGACTAATCAGAAGAGGAATGGCGAAGATCTTATCGCGGGAGGTTAAGTCGAGATGGACAAACATGACTAATCAGAAGATGAATGGCGAAGATCTTATCACGGGCAATTTAGTGAATAGATGAATGAATAGGGTTAACGAAAGATGAGCAGCAGAGATCTTATCGTGGGCGATTTAGTGAATAGATGAATGAATAGGACTAACGAAAGATGAGCGACATAGATATTATCGCGTAGGTTAAGTGAATAGATGGACAAACAGGGTTAAACTAGAGATGAATGGCAGAGAT
Source organism: Pinus taeda (assembly GCA_000404065.3). Classification (NCBI taxonomy): domain Eukaryota; kingdom Viridiplantae; phylum Streptophyta; class Pinopsida; order Pinales; family Pinaceae; genus Pinus; species Pinus taeda. Next base: position 139,707 of record APFE030216790.1, on the reverse strand, counting down.
CTTATCACAGATATGAAGTGAATAGATGGGTGGATCACATCAAGTCACGTGGCGACAAAAGGGTAAAAAAATGTGCGGAATGATAGCGCAGGTTTCTATAGGCAGTAAACAGTTTCTCGCATGCCCTCAAGGCTGTAAGCGGAATTCCAAAATTTTGCGTGATTAGCCTAACTGGGTGACACATAGCATGAGAAAACCACTTTTCTTGTGTGCTCTTGGGCGAATATCGACCATGCAAGAATCCATGCGAGATTGCGCGATAGTCGTTGGATCAAGTTAGACAGATTGACGGTGGAGATTTGGAGCGCATAAAGTATTGAGATGATGCAATAGCCGTTGGATCAAGCTAGATAGATTGACGATGGAGATTTGGATCACATAAAGTCAAATGTTGAAATGAATATGAAGAAGCTATGTGAAACATGGTTGATAGTGGTTGGTCAGGGTTGTTGTGAAAGGAAATCTACGGGTATAATCCTTGCTAACCTGCTAATTGAAGAAAAAGGCACAAACATAAGCAAACTAAAACACAACCAATCTACACTACACTACTGTAATGGAAATGCAGCTACTTAAGCAAATGAATGATTAAACCATGAATCTACGCACTACACTGCTGTAATGGAAATGCAGCTACTTAAGCAAATGAACGATTAAACCATGAATCCATTCGCTACCCTGCTGTAATGGAAATGCTACTACTTAAGCAAATGAATGATTAAACCATGAATCTACACTAACATACATGTACAATAAATAGGAGCCTTAGCTGCTAGGGTTGGGCCCTAACCCCAAGAGCTTCAACCCTCTGAGTTAACTCAATGCTAGCTCAACACAAAACTCATTCTTATTATCAAAACAATGGATTACATCAACAACTGTCACAAGTCTTGCAGCTCGAAAATAAAGTAAAGTTTTACAATAAAAAATTTGAATCCTATTGAGGTCCTATGCCTCTCTACTTATACGACTGAAGTCTCCAATGAATTCCTTAAAATTAGGGAGGCTTGGCTCCCAAACTAGAGATAAAATGGTGCTTTGACTTACACTTGCTCAGCTGCCTTCTAGTCCTCATGATTTGGTCGGTTTCACTCCGAGCTAATGGAGGAATATTCGAATGGAGGGGTAGTAAATAAGGAGGATTTCTCTCCTATAATCCCTCTCCCTTGTCCCATTCGAGTTTTGACCAAGGTATTTGCTAAAATTCCTTGCTTTTATCCTTTAATCCTGCGTTACGTGCACATTAGACCACAAAGCAAAAGATCCAACTCTAACTCATCTCATAAACAAAATATAATCAAAAGTATGCAATAAGTTGTGAGAATAGTTGGTTTTACTAAGCTATGAGGTGAATTAAGGCCCATATAATTACCCAATGATGAGGTTCATCAATTTCCATGCTTACATGGTTGCCATTACTATTTATTTTCAAGTGATGATTTTCCCAAGGAACCTTTTGGCTCCTTCTTTAGCCTTCCTTGACGCAGATTCTCTTGTCATTTTCCTCACATTCTTGTATGACTGAAGGCCCTTCCTCACCGCAAGTCCCACTTCCAATGAGTGGTCTTTACTATCATATTTCTGAGAAAATTTGCACCTTTTCCTAATTCATGGTTTCATTCATACAACAACTTCTAGTTAAATCAATTAAATCACATGTCATTGTATTTTCTAATTCAACAACCAATTCATTTTATTCACGTACTTATTTTTTAATCTCCTTTAGGCACCAAAAATCAATTCAACATTCTTAAGCTCATTTATTTTTTATATTTCAACTATTTTATCCCTAACGAAACATCAACAAGGAAGTGAGTTAATGCTTTTTCTTAAGATTCCTTTGTATAGTTTGGAATTCACAGCAACTCTGCTCCATATTCCTTGAGCAGTTACGATCAGCTGGGAATATTATTTTATCTTGGATTTAGCCCATTATTCTACACAAGTCAACTACTTGACAAGAGAATATTAGTATCCAACCTATCAGTCCTATGCAATCTATACTTAAACCATTAGATAAGATCTAATCTAACAGTGTTAGAAATACTTAGTTGTCTTCATTGTTTTATAACTTTGTTTTCCCATTCAATTTTTTCTTGTAGTTCATTCATATGTGATTATATCAACATGAAACTTGCCTTAGTTGCAACATCTAAGAACCCCTAAGATGATCTCAATTTCATGAGTTAGCACCCACTCTATCATTTCAACTACTTGCCTATCCATTTCATGTGTATGATCATAAACTTGCATTCATATTATGCATTCAATCATAAATTCAAACAATGCCTTCAATCATGCACACTAGCATGCTTGTGCATTGCCTGCACTTTTTCTCATATGTACATCTACGAAATGTAACAACAACCTACCCTTACGAAAAATTATAGACATTCAAATGACATATTTGATAGTCATAAGCATAACATGTCGTTTGATTTCATATGGTATAAAACAAAAGGGAAATGATTTATTCCAAGTAACATGGAATTATTAGGTGACTTTTAAACTCACATAGAGCATAATCATTGTTGGATCTTGATTACTTGCCATTCATGCACTCATAATTTTTGATATTAAACTTTTAATAAGGGAATTCTTACCTAATTCCCTCCCAATACTATGACATTACCAAAACCATACCTACGTGGTTGTTAACAATTATTGAATGCTACTTGGTCAACCAGTGCCTCAAAGATGATTCTTTCATTCCTGTTTACCAACCTCTTGATCAATACTTTGTTATCCATAACCTTGTTTGCACAAAACTATTTGTAACATCCTAATTAGCCTCTCTAGCCACATGGTCAAGTTATTCCTAGTTACATGATTATCATTAATACATGGTAAGTCATCATAATCATCTTATGACAATGGAATACTCTGAATAGTCATCAATTCTATATGTATGCTCATTCATTATTGTATGCATTCAACATTCCTTTATGCACCTAACATATCATTTACTAATTCCTATAAGTGCATATATGTTCTTGGTTACTAAATATCTATGAATTCCATCATGGTTATGTTTTTTATTCATCAACGTATAACACATATTTTAAAAATTGAAGGAAGGACACTAAAATTAGCATGATATCATTTGAGAGATACCCCTTCCTAATCATGGCTACTCCACTAGCCATGTGCTTCTTGGCCCTCCATGCCTAGTGTTTGATCCACAACTTTGATAATTTTATTTTTCTTGAGCTCATTTAGTTCGAGTGTTGAACCTTAGCTATGATATCACTTTGTAACACATTTGGTCACTTAAACCCTGATTAAGGTTGTGGGGTATCTAGAACCAACATTTTAGGTCACCTTAAGTGGGGTTATAAAAATTCATCTTCCTCTAATCACCTCAAAAACTTATTTCTAAGTCTAGAATAGTCTTTTTCTCGTCAATATCTTTCCAATGATATAAATTGCATTCAATTTCGAGCTATAAGCTCAAAGTTATGGCCACTTGAAGATATTCTACCAAATCCACATCAGCATCCATACCACTTCCAGGTGATGGACATGTGGCATCCCATCCTCATGTATCTCTAACATGTATGCTACATCATTGGCCACATGACATTCCATGTTGCACTCCTTATCAACCCAGGTAATGTCGATAGGAAACCCTAAAAATCTTGTTTTCACCTCTCAACACCTAAGCAGGGAATGACTGATCTCTGCTACAATGGTCATCAAGTAACATAAAAGAACATTTATGGAATTTGACAAGGTTTTGAGTTCTATTAGCATCAGGTGGGGGGGGGGGGGGGGGGGTTAAGCCCAATATGGGGGTCTCATCCTCTCGATAACCTGACACTTGACAATTGATTGATGGCCCATATCACAATGTGAATTCGCTCCTCCCATCAACTAACACTATGTATATTGAGTCATTGAGCCACCAACCCACTAGGATTACATTGAACTCCACCCTCAACAGTTTCTTGACCCAATTGATGGCCCTTGTCTAATGAGTATATTCCCTTTAAATTTGTTAGGATTCATTAGTATTAGAAACTCCTGAAGGTGCAATATCACCTGACATCTCGACATTCTATGTCCATGTCATCTCCACCTCAGCTTCCACTTGGTCACTACTTCAACGTCATAGTGCACTCTGATCCACATCATCTTTCCACATTGATATGCCATGTTAGCACCACATCAACATGAGATGCCATTAAGGATTTGCTTCATGCCACATCATCATGACATGTCACCTCCCATATGAACATGTCAGGTCAACATGGCATATCAAATCCACATAATCATTCCATGTCGCTAAGTTTGTCATGACATCATGCCATGTCCACCACTATATCGAGTGTCAATAGGTTTGGGAGGAAATACTAATATTTGGGTCTCAATCACCCAAAACCTAGTCTCGTCAACTAACACACTTTTTGTTCAGTGATAGGCAATGTTGAATTTTCTACAATAAGGCACAACAGATATTGATCTTCTGATATGATAATTACTTTCCAATTATTTCCAATCAAGTTATCTCATGTCACATATATGATTAAGTAATTACACACATAAAATCTCAATAGTAATACAATGAAAACAATAGGACCATAAAGAGATAAGGATGCACAATAGAGACACCAAATTTACCCTAGGAAAATCCAACCTTGGGAAAAATCCAACAAATTTTCTTCTAAGGAGAATTTGTTCTTCAACAATATTTAAAATTTCAACTAAACTCTAGAAATATGTGACACAAATCCAAGTCCAAGATACAAGTCAAACATTGGTGAAATACCAGCTAGTCAATGTTGTTCAAACCAACAAAAATCAAAGGAATCAATGTTGGTCAACAATGGTAAACAGTATGAAATTTTTGCTTGAGGTTAGCTTGGTTCTACAGTCAAATGTAGTTGATTTCGAGCAAAATTTGTGGTCAAAGTCTTCCTCTTCTTTAGTCAAACTTTGCCATTTCTCTAGGGTCAAATTCAGTCAAACACAGTAGATTCTTGGTCAAATAGAGCAGGTCAAACTTGGTGAAATGACAACTTATTTATCTTGGTCAAACTTCAGATCTCCTCCGCTTGACTTTACACATGTGGATTAGAAAATAGAAGAAATTGTGTGTGATTAAAATTGGTCAAATGAGGAACTCAACTTATGTATTTATATTTTTCAAATGGGTGCCCTTTTGACCAAGGGTCACACCATTTCATGGTGGGACCGAATTGACAGTTTGGAGCCTACATGAAGCCCAAAAAATATAAATTTTAGTTTTTAATTTTCATAATTTTCCTTGGCCAAACTGGGAGGTCTTTTGGCATGTGGTAATACCTCTTGATGCTACAAGATCGATAGTCCCTCTTAATGAGGGAGGTATTCTCATTGGCTGCAACACATTTTCCTTGTTGAAATTTCACCTTCTTTAATAAAATTTCATGAGCTTGTCATGTTGATGCATGTCTATAAAATAACACCATCCTAGAGTGGACAATGTAACTCTTCATATGTACGTGAGTATGAAGGGCTTTCGCCAAATTTATTTATGGCTTCTTAGGAAAATGTATCAATCACCTCTGGTCATGATATAGGCAAGTCCTAGCGTCCAAGTTCTAGCTTCTTAGGAGAGAATTTTCCTTTAGACCATTCACCTTTTTGGTAAAATTCCTTTCACCTAGCCAAGTCCTTTTGGATTCAAAGGTGAATTACGTCTATCTCCTTGGGTCAGCATAGCTAAGTCTTTATGAATTCTAAGGAGAAGATCTATCCAATCCTATAATTTCCCTAGGACATTCATCTCTAGTCGACCTAGCCAAGTCCTTTTGGCTTCAGAGGTGAATGTATCCTATAATATCCCATGTAATTTCCTTGGGAAATTCACCTTTCTAGTTAAAGTTCATTATGACTTGGCCAAGTGCTTTTGGGTTTTAAAGGTGAATGTATTCATCTCCCCTTGGTCAGAGTCCTTTATATCATAGCCAAATTCCTTTATGGCTTTAGGAGATGGTCAACCCAATCTTACAAACACCTCATCATTCTCTTCCAATGATGGAGACATTCAACATAATATTAATCTCCTCTTTGAAGTATGCCCCGAATCTACTCATTTGTGGATTTGTGCTGGAGCTTTATTTCTCTCTCTGTATTATATCTCAGATGAAGTGGCCCACCGATGTTCCTTTGGCTTTAAAATCCTCATTGATTCATGACTTATGATATTCCTACAAAGACTCACTTCGCCTCATGAGACATATCTTAAATCATATCCAACTGTATAACATAGGTACCAAATGCTTTATTGTAATCCATTGTACATGCCTAAGCTAAACCATAAACTAGTTCAGGGCGTTCACTGTAAAGTGAATATTTGGCCTAGTGTTAACCAGGTACATCATGAATTAAATCAATTTCCTATAAATCGTAGGATTCACCAAATCTGAATCTCCAATACTAAGAAATAGTGTATTTGTTAGAATCTAAGGCCAAACTCCCTTTGACACTAAAGCAGGTCTTCCTATGGTAGTCTTGGTTGCTCCCTATGTCACATAAGTAGGTCCTTCTACTATTTCCTGACATATTTCTTCAAAGAAGGTGTAGTTCTCCTATAGACCTTTTGTCTTTGAGCACATTGACAATCTCAACTCATGACATCCTATTGGAAGGTTGCTCCTTCCACTTTGCTTGACTGTAGGCTCCCTTAAAATTGGAAGCTCTTCCTATTGTCAAACATGATCCTAGATGTTAATATCATTGAATTCTTCCAAACATTCTTAAGAATATGACCATCTGTGATAGGAGGAAAAATATTCTCATAGTCCACTCCCTCTTACTGGGAGAACCCTCTTGTCATAACCTTGCCTTGTACTTCTTGATGTTGCCACCTATGTAATGGAAACCTTTGAAATAGACTTGATGATCGATGAACCTCACTTATGGGGTCATGGAAAAGAAAATTCATAATGGAAGTAAGAAATAAATATCAAGGCCATTGATGAGCACCAATATTGCAGCAAGAATGCTGCAACTCCTCGAGCTACCGACTTTAATTCACCAACCCAGGGTTCGTACAAACTTGGAGGTGACAATGTTGTATACACAAATAGATGTAATTGGTCTACTCTTTGTCACTGCTAAGTTGGTGTGATAGACCACTAGGGTTTCTCAAACCAACCTTTCATTGGCTAGAAGAAGTTTGATTACCAACTAGGAGAGGGGAAATTTACCCTAATTGGAAAAGAAATGATGCCTATTTCAAGAGTGAAAGATTGAAAGAAATACTTACAAAATAACATGAAATCCTCTATCTACTTGCTAACATACTTTGCTTACAAGAGAACCCTACTTTAACACATGTGAGGTTTTAACTACTCTAAGCATGAAATATGATTTGGAGAGTACTAACTGTTGTGTGCATGAATACATATAAAATAATTTTTTTCCTTTTTATCTTTTTGCTTGAAAAATGTAAATGCTAATATTTCTTGGTTCTTTGGCAAGGGAGACATGTGTGGAGGAAGAGGAGTAAAATGGTTCAGATGGATTGGAGGGAAAGTGGGGGCCTAATCCTGACTTTAGTGATGATTTTTCTCAAATCGTGCTCAAAACATGCTACTGCAGGTTTTCCTACATGATGTCTACAAGAAGTACTAGTTCACCTACAGGATCCCCTGTTTTACTATAGGAATAGGCCGAAAGCTTAGGGAGTGGTCTAAAAGGATGGATGGAGCTTAGAAAAGGTGAATAAGGAGGGAAAAAGGCATGGAAGTGGTAGGCACTTACTCAAAAGTCAAGCCAAAGCTTTAATATGGTTGGATTTGCTCAACGACAATGGAAAGTTTCCCTCATAAGACAAGAATTCAAATTGATACCTTAGTGACTTTTGACAATCATGGGTGGATATGGCTTGGATGAGGCTGATGAGATGAGCTATCCCTGTAATTTAGAAACTCTTGCAACAACACACATCATTATTGGCATTTATACATAAATTCATAAAAAACAAGAAGGGTTTATTCAAATAGAAGAAAACAAAGTTGTCAAATTTTACTTGCTAATTTCATGCATGGAAGTGCTTGAAACCAATATGAAAGTGAGATGAGATTAGTGCAAAACCTAAGAGATTAGAAAATACAAATTTCAACTTATCCTATGAAACGAAAAGATAATGACCTAACTAGCAAGAAAAACCCTAGATTACACAAAAAACAAGAATTCTGTCTTTCTGGGCTGTACGGGAAGTGTTCCTCAAACCATGATCCCTGAAAGGGGGAAATGAGGTGAAAACCACTTGTTGTCAGAATTTTGGAATATCTTCTTATCACTACAATTCTACTGTTAGAACTATCCACAAATGGAAGCAAACTAATTAAACCTCTCAATACTTGCAAATTAACAACACCAAAATCAGTTTAGCAACTAACTATGAGTATAACCTAAGCATAGATATACAACAAGAGGGCCTCTGCTCCTAGGGTTGGGCCCTAACCCAAGAGCTTAAGCCCTCTGAGTCAAATCAGTGTTGGATCAATGGAATGTTGCTCATTTTCATTAAAGAAAATTAGAAATACATAAGAGTGCTTGGTTACAATGCTTCAATTCCAAAACTTCTTAGCTATCTTGAACAAAAAATCCAAATCCTAATGAGGCTCTAGGCCTCTTTATTTATACAATTGAAGTTACCAACAACTTCCTTAAATTTAGGGAGGCTTGGCTCCAATCTCGAGATTTGTTGGGTTGTGTTATATTCTTTCCATGACCCATGGTTTTTCCCATGGTTTTGTGCATGGTTTTCGTACATAGTTTTAGGCTTGATGGCTTTCGGTCCATGGTATTGGATGCTTCCGCGTGTATATATATGTATTGTAACATTGAAAGGAACATAATAAAAATCAATCTGGTAGTCTGATTTTGGGATCCAGGGGAAAATCTCTGTGTATATTTGTTTTATGTGTTATGCTCTCACTATTGTTTATTTTATCTGTTTTAGAATTCGTATGCAGGTAATTTCTATACGTGGTTAAAACCTACAAGATCAACTAGTCTTCCACTATCACTGGCTTGGTTGCCAATGAAATTCATGACTCGACTTCTTGCAACTTCGAGCTAATGATATTTGATTGAGGAATCTTTGAGTGAGTGAGGAGTTAAGGAGGGAGATCCTATCTCCTAGAATCCCTCTTTCTTGTCACCATTCAAGTTCCTGCACTTTAATTAGCCAAAATTTTCTCCAAAACTTGCAATCAATGCACATTAGACAACTAGACATGACATCTCAACTTTACTCGCCTGATTAAGCAAAACATAATTAAAACATGTAAAGAATGATGCGAAAAGTTGATTTTAGTAAGCTGGAGGTGCATTAAGGTCCATATAATTTTCCAATTGATGAACCTCATCATCACCCCCCTACTAAAAATGTTTCTCATCCTTTGAGAAACTCAATCTATGTCCATGTCTTTCATTGCGTTGGTGGCCTCCCTGACATTCTAGGCTTATGCTATAGTCTCCTTCTCTTGTGGATAAAACCTTGCATTCCTCTCTACCTCTTCCAATTGCTTTCTTTCTTCTTCTTCCTTTCTCCCCTCTAACATACCTAAAAGCAATGGTGGGATGAGTTTCAATCCAATCCAGTTGACTTTGAGTCTCTGTAATGTTTTCTTATACATTGGGACTCTTTCTAGTGCATCTCTCATCTATAGGCTATAGGGTAAGGTGTTCCATCTCCTTTGGTACGCTTGCACTCTCTCATCTCCTAGTAATCTTAGCATGTCTTCAAAATGAGTGACTGCTTGTTCTTGTATAGCAAGGTATCATGGTGCAAGCTTGGGATCATTTGCAATGAGGTTGTGAGTGCTGATGATAGCCATTGAGTTAGACTGTTCTGCTTTGAGGAAAAGGGGTTTTTCTTCTTCTCTTGCTATTACCCTTTTCATTTATGTAGCTCTGGCTTCCTCATGACTCATCCAAGATGCCAAGGCCATTAGTTGTAAGTCCCCTAGCTTTGGATTGGGGTCCCACACATTTAAATCTATCCGAGCTAAATTGTGTAGGTAGAACTTAGATATATTTTCTCTATCCTCCGTGGTGCTTTGATGACAGAGGTCAATGAATTGCATGTAGTATTGGAAAGGCATAGTTCCTCCTTGTGCTAGAGTTTTTATCTGAAATTGCAACCATTTTTCTTTGAGGTATAAGGCATATGACTTTGCTGGCATCCTGCATTGAATTGCCTCCATGGATAAACTTGCCATAGTTGCAAATTGGCCTTCCTTTTCATGTAGCTGCTTTCTTAGCCATGTGTTCTCAGCCTCTAATTTAGATTTCACCATTGTTTCCCTGTCTCTTATGCTACATAATTCTCTGCCCATTTCTTGTAGCTTCTCTTCCATATGGCCTACATCCTCCACCCCTTTTGATTTAGCAATTTAAATCCACCGATGTGTCCTTGCTCTCTCTTTTTCAAGTTCAAAGAATAGAGGAATGGAAAATTTTTATGGTATCATCCTACCTCCTTCAATGAATCTGTAGTAGGAGCTAAGGTTTGGCTGTGGGCTAGACTCCTTCAGCTCCTGGGCCTCTTCCTCTATTTTTTCTTGAGTAATTCCTGCCTCTTTTCCTTCCCTTTGCCTGGGCAATATTTCCTGATATTTTTTTCTGTGTTTCCTATAGCTTTGATAGGGTTTCCTGTAGGATCGTTTCTGCTTCCTGTAGGTCTGAATGTGTTTCCTGTAGGAGACATTTCCCTTTTGTTGAGGTCGACCTGGTGATAGGTCTCCTGACATAGGTGATTGGTGATTTAGGAGAAGCTTGTTTTGATGTTCTTTCTCCTTCCTTCTTCCATGGAGGGACTACTTTCTCTTGTTGTTTTGGTGAGTCCTCTATGATAATTGGAGTCTTGGTAGGGGTTTGAGGTCTCCCTTGTTTAATCCGGGTGCTCTTCCTTGTCCTAAAGTAAAGTGGAGTTTTCCTCTGTCTCTTTCCCCTTGATTTGACAAGTGTACTTAGGGCAGTGAGAGCAGTTGCTGCCTCCTTCTTTGTAGGATCTGGAGACACCCTTGGTGATTCTTCTTCTTCCTTGCTCTATTTTTCAAAATTTTGTTCATCATCTTGTACTTCATCCTCTCCTTCATCTTCTTCTTCATCCTCATTTTCTTCTTCTTTTTCATCCTGTGTTTCTTCCTCTTTTTCATCCTTTGTTTCTTCTTCTCCCTCACTAGAAGTAGGGCTTCTGTCATACTCAATGGCTCGAATTGCTCCTTCTTCTTGCATGTCTACAAATGTTGACCATGCAATAGGGATTCTTAAATATTTTATAGCATCTTCCAGGATGTGTTTGATCAACCCATGATGTGCTAGATGCTGATGTTTTCCCTCTTGTACCTTGATTCTCATGTCTATTGTTGATTGTAATAGAAATAAGGTACTCTAAGCCTATTATGAGGAGTTGTCTCTTCTCCAAATCTTAGCTCATGGAGCAGTCTAAAGTGGCACCCATACACTACATTGTATCTACCTTCGCCGGAAATATACTTGATGATGTGGTAACTTACCTCATTCCAAGGATATGGAATGATTTCCCTTCTAACCCCATTTTTTTCTTCAATTGGTTTTCTCCTTCCAAGAAAAAACTTTTCTTTGCAAGAGTGCTATTAGTCTTGTCCTCTTTTCCCCATTGCAACCTTAGGGGGAGTGTAATTATCCTACTAATACTCTCGGGGGTAATTGCTACTAACAAACCCTTCACTACAACAATGCCATTGGCTCTAGTGAGAGGTATGAGTGACATTGAAAATTATCTAGCCACATCATCATCGTATCCCCTCAGTAACTCAAAGAACCCCATCCATTGATTCCTTATAAAGATTTCTACCACAGGAGGATGCTGGTGTATTCTAGCTATGTTGGTGGGCTTCTTTTTGTTGCAAACTCTTGTCATATTTTCTGGTAATTCTTGTCTGAGTGAGTTTTGGGTGGCTATAGTTTAAGAACTTTGGTAGGATATGAGGTTTTAGAGTTTATCCTTCATTGACCTTCACAAAATTCTTTCTACCTTTATGCGTACTGTAAACACTCAAAAGAAATGAGGATTTATTCTTTTTAAATGAGAGACACAGAAGGTATGGCACCTACCTCCCTCTGCTATGCTATAGTGATGAGAAATCTTGAATTGATTGCCCTCAGTGTCCACCTACAACTCTGTGTGGTAATTCTCCCTGTATCCTGTAGATTTCTTGTAGTTTCCTGTAGGTGCTCTTGTTTGCTGTAGGTGTTGAGTGTTTCCTGTAGGTTGTCACTGCAGGGATTCTGAGAGTAACTTTTTCCTTCAATGATTCCTTGAAGTTGCCTCTGCCTTCATATTTTCGAAATAACTAATACTTTGCATGGGAGTTAGTGATTATTTCTATTTGTGGATGATTTAGTTGGGTGATGTGCTGGCTGGCCAAGTACGAATACCTCCTTTTGGACCATTGGTCCCACTACAAGTTCATCATATCACCTTTCCTCGTAATCATATCCCACTTTTATTCTATGTAACTTAACCACTTTTTTTATTCATTCCCCTCTTTGTTTTTTATGTGACCTTGCCACGTGTGGAGTTGACTAATCCTTTTCTTCTCATTATCTGACCAAGGGTGGCCAAGTTAACTGGACACCTTCGCTTATAAAATCAACTTCCTGCATTATTCATATAGTTTAATCATATTCATACCTATGAGGGAGTATTGGTGAGATGACGTACCTGTTGGTCCTTTGCTTTGCTGATGCATGTTGAAGAGTGGCGTCAATTCGTTGTTCTTTGACCTAGCTACCTATTCTTTAACTGTGTTTTTTCTTCTTCTTTTGTTGATGAGTTGTTCCTCTGATGATGTACATGTGTTTTATTTTATTGTTTCTGAGCTCTGGAGGAGCTTTCTCATTCCTGTAGTCCTTGTGTTGAAGGTGGGTTGGAGTTGCTATGGCCTTTTTAGTGGAATAGGCTGCTACAAGAATTCCTATAGGATGTCTACATGATGCCTTGTAGCTGCCCCTTTCTTGAACTTTCACATCTCTTCTCTACTCTGAATTTGAATGGGTATTGGAATGAGTGGAGGACGTGGTTATGGAGTGGAAGATGAGGTATGTTGTTGTTTGCATGCCCCTTTTTTTGTGTAACTTGATTTTTTTTTATGGATACAGGGCTGACATGCTCATGAAGGGTGTTGGCTGAGGTGTGGTGAGGTCAATGTCTCTTTTCATATCCCAAAACAGGCTTGTGTCACCATTTTTCCACTGGACTACCCTTCCTGTACTTTTTCAAGGCCTCCTATAAAACTTACAGGAAACTCCTGTAGTATTACAGGGAATCCTATAGAAAACACAAAATTGCTTGGAATTGGAATTTGGAGTTGAGTATGGATGGAAGAACATGGGGATTGTGGAGGAGATGAGATGGATGAAGGAAAACATGGTTTGTGGTAGGGCCTACTATCCTCTGCAGCATTTGCACATCATCTTCTTGCAAACCTGCAAAAATATAATTGTTATTTTTGTATGTTTTTCTCTTTTATTTTATTTTTTCATTTATTTTTTCCTTTTTCTTTTAAAGACAATTAGGCTGCCTTGAAGGATGTTTCATCCTTGTTGCCTGCCCTGGGTGCTGCAAAAGAGGTTTTCACCTAGAGATTTTTTTTTCTAATACTCTTGGGCTACCTCAAGAGGTTTTCAACCTAAAAGTTGGACTCAGGTGCCTCATGGAGGTTTTCCCCTAGGTCCCTTCATTTTTCTTTATTAATTTTTTCTTTTTTCTAAGAACTTGGTGAGGTGGAAGTTGATGCTTCTTTAATCACCATAACTACCTTGCTAATGCTACTAATGAATTACTTCTTTGATAAGGGCTTTTTGTAGACCTTTAACCTGTACCCATTGACAAGAAAAGGGATACCTTTTGCATCGATGGTTCTTATTTGAACAACGCCATTGTCATGAAACTTTTCTATCACATATGGTCCCAACCATTTGGTCATTAACTTGCCTTTGAAATATTTGTACCGAGAGTCATACAACAAGGCCTGGTCGCCTTCTTGAAACAATTTGTCTTTGATATTCCTGTCATGCCAGATTTTCCTTTGTACTTGAGTCACTTCTATGTGTAGGAGGGCCTGCATCCTAAATTCATCTAACCCATTCAACTGGAATTATCTTTCTTGTTGTGCCCTTGTGACATTTAGATCCAGTTGCGTTTCCATCCTTAAGGTGTTGTATTCAAATTCAATGGACAACAGGGCTTTCTTCCCATAGGCCATCTCATAAGGAGTGAAGTCAGTGGTGGTCTTCCAAGTAGTATTGTAGGCCCAGGTGGCCTCCACCAATAAGTCTGCCCAATCCTTTCTTTTGCTGCTAATCACCTTGGTCAAAATGCTTTTAGTGCTCGGTTGGTTACTTCCACTTGCCCATTAGCTTGTGGGTGGTAAGGAGTGGAATTTCTGTGCTTGATCTTATGTTGGCTTAACAGATTTTCAATCATGTGAGATTTAAATTGACTGCCTTGATCAGTGACCAATTCTCTAGGGTATACAAACTTATAAAACACATACTCCCTCGAGAATTCAACCACCTTTTCTTTTGTTGCTACCTTGGTAGCTTTGGCTTCAGGCCATTTTGTTAAGTAGTTGGTGCACACAATGATGTACTTCTTCTGTCTAGAAGGAGGGTCAATGGGCCTGATGAAATCCATGCCCCACTTGTCAAATGGCTCAAAAGTCACTTGAGGTTGCAGAGGTATTTCATCCCTGGGGGTAGGCTTCCCCATCCTTTGGCACCAAGAACACTGGCTCGTATATATTTTTACATCTTGGTGGAGAGTGGGCCAATAATAGCCATCTTGTAGTACCTTGAATGTTGTTCTTTTGGAAGCAAATTGAACTCCACAAGGCCCATCATGATAGGCCAGAAGGATGTCAAAAACATCTTCCCTGACACATCTTCTCAAGATTTCATCTGGACCTAGCTTGAAGAGATTTCTCCCAATCCAAGAGAATGGGCACTTTTTCTTATAATTCTACTTTTTTCCTTGGAGGACAAATTTGGAGGGAATTGTGCACATAATAGGTAGTTTTCTATGTCATCAAACCATGGAGAGAGAACTAAAATGGCGAATAAATGTTCATCTGGTAGTTGATCATCAACCATTCCTTCCTCCCCTGCAAGCAAAGTCAATCTGGATAAAAATCTGCAACTACATTCTCTTTGCGAGGCTTATCAATAATAGTTAGATCAACTTATTGCAATAAAAGTAACCATCTAATAATCTGGGCATTTACATCAGTTTTTTTCATCAAATATTTAATTGCAGCATAGTCAGTATGTACAAATGTCTAGTAACCAGTAATGTAATGCCTAAATTTATTCAATAAATAGACAACAACTAGGATCTCTTTTTTAGTTACTGTGTGGTTTAACTTGGCTTTTGATAGATTCTTGCTGATGAAGTAAATGGCATAAGGTAGCTTGTCATCTATCCATCCTAAAGCTCCTCCTATAGCTTTGCGAGAGGCATCGACATGAATGTGAAAAGGAAGAGCCATATTTGGACCTCGGAGAATAGGTGCAGTAGTCAACTTGTCCTTTAGGGTTTCCAGGGCCTCTTGGCAGCTTTCTGACCATAAAAATTTGGAGTCTTTGGCCAATAATCCAAATAAGGGAGAAGCTAACTTGCTGAAATATTTTATAAATATCCTATAGTATCTGTCTAACCCTAACAAACTTTTGACATCCCTCTGCTTCTGTGGAGTAGGGACCCTTTTGATGATGGCTATCTTATTTGGGTCTACTTGAAGTCCTTCCTAGGATATTGGGTGACGTAGAACAGTCCCTGCAGTCATCAAGAATTCACATTTTTCGAGACTAAGGGATAAGTTCATTTCAATGCATTTGTTTAACACCTTTCCTAGGTTAGAGAGAGCCTCTTGGAAATCACACCCATAGGGTGTGAAATCATCCCTATAAATTTCTACTGCATCATGGACTAGCTCTGCAAATATACTCAGGACTGTTCTCTCGAAAGTGGCAGGGGCATTACATAGACCAAAAGGAAGGACCCTATAGGTAAACGTACCCCAAGGATAGGTGAAGGTGGTTTTATCCTGGTTCTCTTGGCTGATCTGGATTTGATGGTATCCACTAAATCCATCTAGGAAAGAGAAGAAATTCTTTCCTACTAGACCATCTAATACTTGGTCAATGAAAGGTAGAGGAAAATGGTCCTTCTTTGTGGCTTTGATTAGCTCTTGGTAATCCACATAGATCCTCCAGTTTCCATTTTTCTTTGGAACCAACACTAGAGGAGACACCCACTCACTATCCGAGATAGGGTAAATGAATCCGACATCCAACAACTTTTGCAGTTCTTCTTTGACTATATCCTTGAGGGTTGGATTCATTCTCCTTTGGGGTTGGCAGATTGGCTTGCAACCTTCCTTGATGTAAATGTGGTGAGTACACACCGAAGGGTGCACTCACTTCATTTCTTTGTAATTCCAAGCAAAGGCATCCAAATGCTCTCTTAGCATGTTACATAACTCCTCTTCTTGGTGTACAAAGAGGGAGAGGGGTTGATTTTCAATGCCCTTTCAGGGCCAAATTCTATTGTCTTGACACGTGTAGGGTTTGCGTCAGCTAAGCATAGATCAATATGATGGTTGTCCTTGGATTCCTTCACTACTTCCTCCAGAGACATGGTGTTGGGAGTTTGATTTTGGAGGAATTGTTTAATCAAATCATCTTCATCAGGTTGTCCTCCTCCAATGGCAGTTTCTAGGGTATATATTTGGAGGAGTAGACTTCATCTTCTTCCTCCTATTCTAGCCATAAAGATAATTCATGTTCTAGGGATGATTGAGTAGGAGGGTACAGGACCAATTGTTTGGACATATGCCCATTTTTAATAGTCATATTTCCAGCCCTGCAGCTTATGTAGGCATTAGAAGTGGCTAACTAAGGCCTACCAAGGATGAGAGGATAACCAATGAAATTGGTCTTAGGCTAGAGAACTAAGAAGTCAGCAGGGTATTCCCAGGAATCAATGGAGACCATCACATCCTCAATAATCCCCTCAGGAGCTACTGTGGATCATTCTACAAGATGCAAGACTGTTGTGGTCTTCCTTAATGATCCTTGGAGATTCAGCTTGAGCATAGTGTCCTTAGTCATCACATTGATGGAAACCCCAAGATCAATCAATGTATGGGGAACAATGGTGCCATTGATGTGTACATCTACTACAAGATTCCCAGGATCTAAATACTTTGAGAAAATTACCCGCCCCAACATTGAGTCGGACAACTGTCCAATGACATTAATGATAGGGGTGTCTTTATTTTGCCTCCCTGGATGTTTGAAACACTTCTCTTTGATCATTTTGTTATAAATGGTGACATCTTTGATAGCTCGGAGAAGCGATATTTTGACACACATATTTTTTAACTCACCCAAAAGTTCATTCTCTTCTGGGGCATGATGGACTAGATGGTTTAGCCTTTCAGGAAAGGGCGGTGGATTCATTCTAGGCACACTTTCCTCTCTTTCCTCCTCACTCTCCCTAGGTGGAGATGGAGGTTGGTTATCCGGGAGCACTCTCCCAGGCCTAAGGTTAATTTCATGAATTTCCACAGCATAGGTGGGGTAGGATGTTTCTACATTGTAGACCTGTTGTGCTTGTCTGTTGTTTGGGCTCGGGTTTGGTTGGGCAGGCATCTCAGGTTGTTTAGGTGGAGCAGGGTGTAGGAGTTGTGGTTGATATAGAGGTGAAGGAAATAAAGTTGGAGCTTGGCTGTATGGGGGCCTCCACCCCTAGGGTGGTGCATTCCACTAAGGTTGTGGAGAAGTATATGGATGAAATGGTTGGTTATCCGATTGGGAATGGTATTGAGGTGCAAAATACTAGGGAGAGGGTGTAGACCAGGAAGGATGAGCAGGGGGGCACCAAGGGGGAATGAATGTGTTTTGATTAGGGTTGTAATATGAATAAGATGGTGCTTGCATGCCCTGCTAGTATGGTCAAGGTCCATGAGGCCTCCTTTGATTAATGTAGCAGATTTGTTCAATCACCCCTTTGGTTCCCTGATACACAAGTTTTAATCTAGGCAGAGAAGGGCACCTATCTGTGGAGTGGTTTTCCTCACAAACATTCATTCCTAGGCTGCCTCCTTGTGCACCTACGGAAGAAGATAACTAATTCTCTCTCTACTTCCTCTTGCTTCCTTTTGATTTGCATAGTGTCTAATTTCATAGCAAGGGTTTGCAGCATTTCACTCTTAAAGTCTTCCAACATGTTCCCAATTTCACTTTTTATGGATGTATTGGAAGAGGATGAACTAGCCACTGCTTGACTAGCCCTACCCTTCTTTCTAGCTGCCCTAGAATGATTCTTGAAAACTGTCTTGATATCATCATAGGGTAACTAGTAGATGTCCCCTCCTAACAATAGGTTTAGGGTTTTTAGAAGGTATTCCCTGATCCCCTTAAGAAGGACTAAATTAAGTGACTCGGGATTAAGTGTGCACCTAGCCCTTTTGTAGCTAAGCTAGAATCTTTCCTCATAATCCTCTAAGGACTCATCATGTCCCAAGGTCATTCTAAAAATTGCCTCTTTGGTATCTTTGGACCTGTAGTAGTCCCTATACTTGTTGTTGAAATCTTGTTGCATCTGAACCCAAGTGGTGATACTATCCCCAGGTAAACTCATGAACCAGCGTAGGGCTACATCCTTGAGAGTGGATGGGAATAATTTCAACTTCTGATCATCAGAGGTGTAATCATAAGTTCTACATATGACAAAAAATTCAAACAAAAAAGTATCTGGATCTTCTGAGGTCAGGCCATGGAAGTGAGGAAGAGCAAAGGGGCTTATGTTTTTCATCTTAGCATCCCCATTAGTTTCTCTAATGGGAAAAGCACCCTCAATTATTTCCTTGTATCCCATTTCATTTCTATTTTCAACCATTGTGTCAGTTGGAATGATTTCTTCTTCTTCCCCTATAGGCTCTTCAAAAATCTCTGGTTGTTCGCTTAAGGGGTCCTCTAGCTCACAGCCACCGAAGAAGAGGGAAGGTTTTTGAAGTGGTGGGGGTATTTGGTAGAAATTTCCCTAAGTTATCCCTATTCCTACAAGGCATGAAAGGATATTTTTATTATTTTTATTTTTCAATACTTGTAGAATTGAAAGAAAACAAAACTAAATTGCAACTATTTATTGAATGGAACTAAATTGCTCAACGGAAATGGGAAGTTTTCCTCATAAGACAAGAATTTGAATTGAGACCTTAGTGACTTTTGGCAATCATGGGTGGATATGGCTTGGCTGAGGCTGATGAGATGAGGTATCCCTGCAATTTAGAAACTCCTGCAACAACACACATCATTCTTGGCATTTATACATAAAGTCATAAAAAACAAGAAGGGTTTATTCAAATAGAAGAAAATAGAGTTGTCACCATTTACTTGCTAAGTTCATGCATGGAAGTGATTGAAACAAATATGAAAGTGAGATGAGATCGGTACAAAACCTAAGAGATAAGAAAATACCAATTGCAACTTATCATATGAAATTGAAAGATAATAACCTAACTGCAAGAAAAACCCTATATTACACAAAAACAAGAATTCAGTCTTTTTGGGTTGTATGGGAAGTGTTCTTCAAACCATGATCCCTGAAAGAGGGAAATGAGGTGAAAAACACTTGCTGTTAGCCTTTTTGGAATATCTTCTTATCACTACAATGCTACTGTTAGAACTATCCATAAATGAAAGCAAACTAATTAAACCTCCCAATACTTGCAAATTAACAACACCAAAATTAGTTTAACAACTAACTATGATTATAACCTAATCATACATATACAACAAGAGGAACCTTTGCTGCTAGGGTTGGGTCCTAACCCAAGAGATTCAGCCCTCTGAGTCAACTCAGTGCTAGATCAAGGGAATGCTACTCATTTTCATTAAAAAAAATCAGAAATAAATAAGAGTGCTTGGTTACAATGCTTTAACTCGAAAACCGCTTAGATATCTTGAACAAAAAATCTAAATCCTAATGAGGCTCTAGCCTCTTGATTTATACACCTGAAGTTACCAACAACTTCCTTAAATTTAGGGAGGCTTGGCTCCAATCTCAAGATCAATTGTTCTTCCACTGTCACTGGTTTGGTTGCCAATGAACTTCATGACTCGACTGCTTGCAACTCCGAGCTAATGAGATTAGATTGAGGAATCTTCGAGTGAGTGAGGAGTTAAGGAGGGAGATCATGTCTCCTAGAATCCCTCTTTCTTGTCTCCATTCGAGTTCATGCACTTTAATTGGCTGAAATTTGCTCCAAAACCTACAATAAATGCACATTAGACCACTAGACATGACATCTCAACTTTACTCTCCTCATTAAGAAAAACATAATTAAAACATGTAAAGAATGATGAAAGAAGTTGATTTTAGTAAGCTGAGGGTGCATTAAGGTCCATATAATTTACCCATTGATGAGCCTCATCAGCCATGCAAAAAAATGAAAAGACAAGCGGTTAATAATAATTATAATTAAGGGAGAAAGGAAAAAAAACTTAGCTTTTAGTTTAGAAAAAAAGAAATGGTTGAGAATTAGAGGGATTTGTCAATTACTTGACATATCCAAAGGGGAAAAAGATGACTTGTTTTGAGGTGGTTTCTCATCATCATCATTTTCAATGTTGGCTGTTGATGTCTACTTCCTTTCCTTCCTTTTTCTTTTAGGGAAATTGGATGGATAGTGTCCAAAATTCTAACAAGTGAAACACTTTACATTTGACATGTCCTTCTTCTTATCCTCAACAGGAGTATGTCTTCTAGCTAAATTCTTGTTGCTAAATTTTCCAAATTACTTTTTTCAAATTTTCCAAGGTTCCTTCTTCCCTCTCCTTTTCTAGTATGAGCTACAAGGGCTTGTGTTTCTTCATTATGTAGAGTTTCTGAGTTATTTTTGGACAATAATATTGATTATTCTTGAAGACAATTAGTCCATAGATCATCAAGTGTGGGTATTTTTTTATCGTGCACAAATTCCTTAAATAAATGGTTCCCATGAGGGAGGAAATCCATTGAGAGTAATTGAAACAAGTTCTAGATATTCAATGGTGTCTCTAATGACTACAAGATCGTCTTTGACCTGTGACATATTCATAAGATATGAGACAATAGAATTTGATCCAGTCATTGTGATATTACAGAGACTATTTTTCAAGGCTAACTTCATGCTGTTATTGCTTCTTGCATACAATTTCATTAGAGCATCATATACTGCCTTAGCAAACTTTAATCTAGCTACATTGAGGAATATAGTGATCTTTTATAGAATCTATCATGATTCTCTTGTTCTTAGCTTCATTCTTCTTATATTTGGATTTCTCTTCAGCTCCCCCTAGCTCTAGAATGACTTTCTCCACATGATTATGAAGTTCATTCTCTTCCAAAATAAGGAGTATTCTAGTGTTCCAAGATTTTAAATTGAAGGCACCATCCAACCTGTCTTCCTCTCTAACATTTGGTGCCATTTTAGGGAAGATACCTACAAACCAATTAAGTTGCTTGAACACTTGTTTCTAAGGCTGACTTCAATGGTTTCTCTTTCAACAAAGCTCTGATACCATGTTGAAGTTTCTACAATAATGCATAGTAGACATTGATCTTCTAATATAATAATCATTTTCTAATGATTTCCAATCAAGTTATCTTGTGTCAGATATATCATTAAGTAATTACATACAAAAAATCTCAACAATAATTGTTAATTTTAGGGCTAGATAGTTCTATATTGAAGATAATTGAATTTTTAAACTTTTTCAACAAATTTCACATTACATTCACCCCATATCATCATTAGCAAATATGTAGAGAGAAAATTAACATTAACGTTAACAATGCAACAGAACAATAAGGAACATTAGAAGAAAAACATACATAATAAAGACACCAATATTTTTGGTTAAAGACCAGGGAAAAACCCCACAAGGGGGAAAACCCAGAATCAGTTCTTCTTCTTCTTCTATTAGTCAATGAATGTTCAATTGAGATATAAAGTGAAATACACAAATATTTGAACATCAATCACAATAGACGTCCAAGGGCCAACCCAAGATGGTAGTTGACTAGATATTAATAAGCCCTCTGCAAAACCTCTGATCCTTATTACAAGAGCATAGATATTTGACTCAAGTAGGAGTACATGTCATGGTCATATCATTTTCAAGAGCACAAGTATCATTTCCATACATTACACTAAACATATTGCTGCCATATATCACATTTTCATAAGGACACTGCCATACATCATTGTCATGCCATACATAACTGTTATAAAGACACTGCCATATATCACACTATCATAAAGACACTTTAATACATCAATATTATAAGGACATTGTCATACATCATTGTCATTAGTATTAGTATCACTGAAGATAACCTCTCTACAACTCATTGAATAAGGGCTTGACAACCAACCATTTTTGGGTACCATTTAGCTGCTCCAAATTGACAAGTCTTTAGACAAAATACATCTCCCACTTAATTGTAACAAGTTTTCCCTAATTCACAGTACTAGGGCACACCAAGCAACCTTTAACAAGCCTCCAAATTCACTATACATAGTTTTCTTAACAGAATTGTTCAAACACATACAAGTTCACCTATTAAATCATCAACTTAAGAATAATTACATACCATTGAGGACATCAAGTTTCAACCCTTTGTCACACTTTGTCTTGTGCACAAATCCATGAAATTATGTCCCTAGTTGGGGCACCCTGTGATAGCTACAATAATGCTCTCTTTTTGTCCAAACAACCCTTCAAATCCTGTGCTAGGCCTCCTCTAACAATTCATCTATCCCTACGTTGTTCTACAATCAACTCAACCTTTATTTATTTCCCAAACTTTGATCACATAACCTTCATCTAGATACCAAATTAGGGCTTGGCCCTATCTGAAATAACACAAAGATATGTGTCCCTATCACAGAGGTATGAGGGAACATTTTAAGGGTCTCGACCCTCCCTTTATCCACACAGAACTTTGGCCCTGTCCTTAAGAGAAAAACACCACCAAAGCATGCAAAAAAAAATCCCTTCCAACTTGGACAGAAGTCTTTGTAATTCATTCAAGGCCAGACATAAGAAAAATACTCCAAAATATCTCTCCACTTCGGCTAGGGCTCTCAAGCTTGTGGCTACCTGAGAAGACTCTCTCCAAAGATGCGTTTCACTTGTTATGAGATTTGAATGAGCCACTTATTTATATTAGATGATGGAAGAGCCAAGGGGTGTCTTAATGCCAACGTGACCCTTCAATTAGAGAGGTCGACTTGAACTTGTGCCGTAATAAATTTGAATAAATTATTATTTTCCACAAAATTACTTGACTTGAATTCTTTGATGGGCTGACTTGAAGATTGCTTGCCCAACATTAAATTATGTCGCATTAAATAATGGTGAGAGGAGAGAAAACAAATAGTAAGTTCCCTGTTAACAAATAAATTCTCTTTGGGAAAAAATGGTTTCTCATTAGGGTAGTTGGGCTTCTCCTTTGGGTAATTGTATTTCTCTTGGGAAATTCATCCTGAAGTTACCCTAAATTTCAACACTCCCTCTTAGCTAGGAATTTTATGTTGTACCGTGTGTCTCATCTCGAATGTAGATGTATTGACATAAGATAAGCTCATCTCATCTCATAGAAGATGAATAATATGCAACCAGTGGTAGGGGAGATCAATTTACCACAACCAAGTCCATGACAGTGACAAATGACCTTGGTAAAGATCACACACACCCTACTAGTCTCTAGGTCAAGCTCTATGACCTCATCTTAGGTGAAAAATGATGACTTGATCCATAGAAGAAGAAGAATGATCCACATTGATAATAGGGGAGATCAATTTACCACAACCAATCCCATGGCAGTCATGAATGACATTGGTAGAGATCACCCAAACCCTATGTCCACTGACTGACCCTATCCCAACTTGATCCTCAGTAATCAAGTGGTATAACACTTGCATCCCATACTTAGGGGAGATCAATTTACCACAACCAAGTCCATGGCAAGCGCATCCTCTCTTGGTAAAGATAACACACACCTAAGTCTCCTCTCCCATGTGGCCAAGATGGGAGGCAATCCCAACAAGCTTAACTATGTCCATAACCAGTTTATAAGGGTGACTTGTCGGTAGGATTCATATTGCGGTATGTACTTAGCCAAGTCCATGGCCTTAAGGAGTACCCTCACCCAGGAGTCTAGCTACACAATCCACTTCACCAATTCCATGACTAGTCATGAAGATGAGGGAAGGAATATGTCAGTGTTCTCGACCAATAGTGTTCCCTCTTAGGGAAGGATAAATTCTCCTGCACTCCAAGCTACTCTCTGAAGAATATGAACTTCACTTTTGGAAAGACTTGGAGATCATGTCTAATTTTTTTTTTTATCTATTGAAGCCTCACTGCTTCTGCTCTACAACAAGTCATCGTTTGAACCTCACTTCTCCCTCTATGTTGGATCCTCATCGCTCCCTCAATTCTCTAGCATGTCTGAAAATCCTTTTGAAGCCACATTGCTCGAAATATGATAGACTACTATTGAACTAAGTTTAATGGAAGTATGCTACCTGCTCATCCATGAAATCAAAGCAAGATCCATACTGAAGCAACACCTCAATGTGTTCTTCCTGTTCACAACACTCCTAGTTCACTAGGCATCGACATATCTCTTCAATCATAACATTGTCTCAATCCATGAATAATTGTATCATGCAAGTATCTCAATACCATCTTTGCAACATCCTAATATATATATCCAAGCTCTATCTGGCTCAGGGTACATGCTGCAAAGTGAGGATCCATCCAGGTATGATGCATCTAAACATACTGTCAATACAACCATGCTGATGTTGACAATACAACCAAGCTTCATATTATTACATCATGTGCTACACCATACTGTCCATTGTGTTGCACCTCAACATGATTTCCATTGTTCTCCACCTTAACATGTTGTCCATTGTGTTGCACCTCAACGTGTAGTCCATTGTGCTGCACTTCAACATGTTGTCCATTGTGCTGCACCTCAACATGTTTTCCATTGTGCTGCACCTCAACATGTTGTCCATTGTGTTGCAACCTAAACATGTTTTCCATATCAAACTTCAGTCCTCTATGCTGCTAGCTATGGCCTGCGACCTAGCCCAGCAACAAGACAACCCAACTATCTTTACTCAATGACTTCCTATCAGCCTTATTGCTACACAACCATCTTTTCTTATAGCATCTAATGGCTGATAGGATCCTCTCCAACTGTGGCCAATATGGTCTCCTTGAGAGCTGAGACTAAGGTGTCTTCTTTCCTATGTCAAGGCCTCTCCATGGACTATGTTTAGGTAGCATCTAGTCTTCTCTTTGACAGCTAGGACTGCGGCCAACTCTTCTCATTATCTGTGGCTGGGTTAAGACTATGGTCCTCCCAATAGGGCTATAGCTAGGGCTTGCGCTCACAACAGTTAGGGCACATGAAAAACCCTCCTTAAATTGCGGCCTAGAATAACATGTTAGGGATCTCTTTTAGGGCCTAGATAAGGTAGCGTGTATAGCATTAAGGTCTTCACCATGATTGCATTTAAATCTTCACCATGATTGTGTTTAGGCTTTCACCATGCCAACATTTAGTTCTACATTTAGGGTAGCTTCATCATGACTATGTTGAGGGCTATTGCAACCAACATATCCTAGTCACTTGCTTGACTGCATCTTAGATCTAGGGCATGCATAGAGCTAGGGCATCATCTTCTAGGAGTTGTGTAGAGCTAGGGAATCATCTTCTAGGAGTTGCGTAGATCCTTCTTACCCATGAAACATCTAGGGAAACTCTTCTTAGGGCAGCATATCTCTTAGGATCTCTCTTCCCACCAAAACCCAAAGACAAGTGGAGAGGAAGAGATCACAAGATGAGTGTGTGCAAATGACTAGAAAGCCACTTCCTTTTTATACTAAAACGTTGAGCACAAGTGGGGGCAATTTGGTTGCTGGTCGACCTTGACGAATTGTCCCATAACATAAATAAATTCATATCTCCATGTATACATGTTGGAATCAGATGATCTTTAGATCAATCCTTCACCTCTCGATGAGAGGAATCCAAGAAAAGTATCAGCTGCCATGAGTAAGTAGACCCACATGGAGTTTGGCCCTAGTTTCCAATTTTAACACTCCCTCTCAACTAGGGAGAACTCCATCTGTTGATCCATCTGCCAGACTATACTATCTCTGCCATCAGTGCCCTACACTGCTTTGCTCTACTCTACTCTGCTGAACTATGAAGAAGAAGAAATGATCGAGAATGTATCATACTATCCTCTACTGACCCAAAGTTAGTCCCATATAAAAGAGAGTGTCTCATACCACTCTTACTGATCCAAAATCAGTTCCAAATAAAGAGAGTTTATCTTACCACTCTTACTGACCCAAAGTCAGTTCCAATTGATCCTAGATCAATATGATCTTTGCATAGGGAGTACGGTAGTAAAACGATGCATCCATCAGTACTACTGTGGTCCCTATCCTCATTTCCCTACTCATTGGCTAGATGAGAGGTACTTCCCATGAGTCCCAGATTGTGTGGGTAGGATGTCTCAGCAGGAGAAGGATGAACCACTCATCCTGCCTACATGTTGCCAGGGGTATCCTAGGGGAAGGTTGAACCACTCACCCTGTACACAACAAATCACTAGGGGAAGGTTGAACCACTTACCCTATGACTGTGTCTCAGTAGGAGAAGGATGAAACACTCATCCTGCCTACATAGCAAACCACTAGGGGAAGGTTGAACCACTCACCCTATGGTTGCTCGTCGCTCCAAGATGTACCCCCAAGCCCCCAGAGCTCCCAGAGCTCAATCTCCATATCGTACAGGACCCTTATGAGAGAGTCTCTCCATGACTCATAGTCATTCTCGGAAAGTCACAAATTTGGCCTTTCCCAGGGGCTTTGATAGAATGTCGACGACCTGCACATTAGTCCCAATGCGATGGAGCCTTTATTGCTCCTCCATGTACCATATCCCAGATAAAGTGGTACCTGATGTCTATATGCTTGGAGCGATCATAGAATATAGGATTACTCAATAATCGAATCCCCCTCTGGTTGTCACAGAAGATCACAGTGGTATCCATCATGTTTCCAAACAGCTCACTGAAGAGCTTCCTCAACCAGGAAACTTCACACGATGTCATACTCGTAGCTATGTATTTGGTCTCAATGGTACTAAAAGCAACTGAATTCAGCTTCCTGCTCATCCAGGATATCGTAGCAGAACCCAAAGAGAACCAACACCCAGAAGTTCTCTTGCGATCCTCCACACTACCTGCCCAGTCATCATTCGAATAATCATGTAGCTTCACATTTCCGATAGTGTATCTCAATCCATGAGAGGTTGTGCCCAGAAGATATCTTAGAAGGTTCTTAGAACCAATCTAGTGAGGCTCAACCATATATGATCTGAAATCACTCATGAATGATCTCAGTTAATTAATGAATGTATTACAGACCCATGTGCTGGGGCGTGTCTATGTTATTTTAAGAAATGGATCGATAAGATTGCGAAATACATAGACACTTGAAACAATAAGAGAAACACAGTAAGAAAATATAAAAACACAACAAATTTAATAAGGAGTTCACCCAATCCTCCTGGGCTACGTCTCCTGGTCCAACCTTCAGTGGTGGCCTTTTCTATTGTGTCTTAAAGCAGATATTTTACAATAAGGAGCTCAATTTGAGTCTCACTTAACAGATGATGATCAGTAGGGTGGTACTTGGATTCCCCAAGCCTCTAGAGTACATAGACTCCCCCTTACTGGATCTCGACCTCAACTGGTCTCAATGGTATGAGCCCAATTTGTTACTCAATCCCTGACAGGTATATAGAGAGGAGTTGCTTGAACCTCTCAAGCCTTCTCTGGAGTTCACAGACTCTCAGACTTTCTCTGTCTCTGTCTTCTCGATGCTACCTTTGCTTTGCAGGTCAGCTTGACTTCTTCGTTCTCTACAATTCGCTTCTTTCTCTCCTTCTATTCCCTCTGTTCTTTGTTTGTTCGTGGCTTAAAGCCAATCTTCTCCCTAACTGTTTATTTCCTCTTCCCGACTCTCTGGATCACCTGCCTCTGTCCACTGGAATTCCCCTGCTCTGCATCCTCATCACTGTGTAACGCTGCACAGAGAGGTGGCCACTTGCCTCGTTACGAATTGTGCATCAGTTTTCTTTTGAACGATCGTTATTTCCATTACTCTAGGATTTGCCTACGAAATTGATCCTTCTGCCAGCTCATTGGTCATGCCGGACCTCAAATCTTTATGTGCCTCAGTTTATTTTCCCATCGAATCCGGTCATCTGTCGGGTTAATTCTTCGCTGTTGATCTGGAGCCTCCAGATCCTACAGTCTCCATCTATATCGCATGGGAAAGTTGCTTGATCGTTACTCACGCGATGTAAGAAGTTTTCTCTCTCATTTGCTGGACATGCGTCACCTGGTGTATGGCATTGCACTGAACTTGGCCAAACCCGCCTACTGCTCGGAGGGTACGCGATATCCTGCCGGTTTTGGGCATAGGACCTGCCTTCTGACGTTTTCCGTGATTTTTGTGCGGTTCTATGCTTTTCCCCATGACCAAGCGCTCGGGGCTTTCCTTCACTGAGATTTTTTTCCTGCGATATGTGATTAGCGCGTATCATAAATTGCCTCTATTTCTAGATCTGGGCTTCTGATTGCCAATTTGCGTCCATACGTGGTCTCCATGGGCCAACGATCAACGCGCTTTGACTGAGGGTCCTCGTTGTTCCACGCAGGCCACAATTGCCATTGTCTAGAGGTAATTTCTTATACTTGTTATTCATAAGATTTGATCCGACATAATTTCGAAACAGCCATGAGAAATGTTTAAGGAACCAATTCGGATCACGGCCTTCCCACTGAAAAAGCTTTTGGACCACCAAAAGTTGGTTTTCAAGCATTAACTAAGTGAGGATATAACTGTCTCACTTGTCCAATATCTATCCATTTTGCACTGCTTGGCTTTGAACCCTTGAGTCCAATCTTGAGGTACTCAACATCTCCCCTATGCGTCGTCCTCACCTTCCTATCCAGAACTGTGTCTTCCTGCAATTCATTGAGATATTCAGGTAACAGATCATCAATAGAAGGCAATTGACTTTGCTCTTCGAGATCTTCAATTAATGAAGGTTCAAATAGTCTCAAGCTGTCTACATTAATGACTGAGTAGATGTGCATGTAAGCTGGTAAATCAAGGTGAAAAGCATTCTCACCAATTTTCTCAAGTATCTTAAAAGGTCCATACCTTATTGGCTTTAGCTTTTTACCTTCACCTTGCATT
>APFE030216790.1:62465-103565 GCA_000404065.3 Pinus taeda | reverse complement strand
TGTACATTCCAATGTTAGGCAATGGAGCATCTTGCTGCAAATTAATATCATGCACTATTTCCTTTTTGGGTGGCAGACCTTTAGGTTCTTGAAACAAGATATCATACTCTAAAACAACTTTTCTAAATCAGCTTGTTGTTTAGCATCAAAACCCTCAAATACATTGGTTTTATCAGGTTTCTTTTCCTTTACAACCATCAGTAAAGATTGTTTGCATGAATTTATAATTCGTTTCATCTGCCCTAAGTTTATGAGAGTGTAATTATTCTTGAGCTTATGAGCTCTTACAAAGTATTCGATTCCATCTTTAACGAGTAGATACTTGTTCTCAGCTCTATAGAAAATAGCTTTTCTATCATACAAGTAAGGACTTCCTAAAACAATTCCACATATATCCAAAGGAACTATATCTAACTCAACCTCATCTACAAATGCAGACCCAAAAGAAAACTTAAGTTTACATTGTCTAGTCACTTATAATTGTGCTTTATCACATAACCAACCTAATGGGTATGGATTCTTGTGAGGTGTAGTCAGTAATCCCAACTTCTTTACAATTGCTTCAGAAATTAAATTTACTTGTGAGGCACTATCAAACAAAGTATCAATCTTTTGATGCTTGGAAATAACTTGAATATGAAAAAGCTCACGTATTTTTCTCTCATTTTCTTCATTACTAGTAGATTGTGCAGAATTACTAGTAGATGCTTAAGAATTTTTACCTTTTATACCCGTGGTTGCAATTGTTGCTTCATCTCCTGAGTCTGATCCCAAATCCTTTTGAATAGCTGCAACAATCTTCTTCTTCGTGCCCTCGAACTTCTTAGGTCTTAGCTCCAGATGCAGAATCCAACAGTGCTCATCACCATGCCCATCCTTCTTACAGTGAGTGCATGAAAACTTTATTTTCTGTGCAGTGTTTGTCTTCCTCTCTTTCCATTTTTGTCTTCTTTTCTCCTTGTTTTTGCTCGCAGTGGGTTGGGATGACCCCCCAACTTCTAGGTTCCCATTCTTACCTCTAGCTTCTAGATGTGTAGCTGTGCAACCGTTTTACTTACACCAAAGTGACCTGATATTAGAGAAGTGTGTGCTTCTCGAATTATCTTTACTCTTTCAGTTTGTGGAATGCATAGCTTCCCAAAATGATACAAGAGTCGGTCCTTAACATGATAATCCAATTCTTCTACTCGTTTATCTTGACTTAAAGTTGCATATACATCTTTAAAATCTATATCTTGAGCATATTATTCAATGTAGCTCTCATGCAATACTGAATTATGCTTAAGTATAGTAGATGCATTTATAATTGGTCTAGACAACATGTCTGCAACTTTATTGTGTATGCCCTTTTTATATCTGATGACTAAATGAAATTATTGTAGAAATCCCATCCATCTATAATGTCTTGATTGCTACAACCTAGTTTGGGAGTGTAGATATTGAAGTGGTTAATGATCAATATGTATAACTATCTCTTTGTCCATTAAATAATGTTTCCACTTTTTCACACTCTGTACTAATGCATAAAATTCTTTATCATATGTGGGATAGTTAACTACTATAGAATTAAATGTCTCAGAATGATAACATATGGGTTTACCGTGCTGTATTAACACTGCTTCCATGGCATAGTCAATGGCATCCATTTGAATCTCAAATGGTCTTTGAAGATCGGGCAGTGCTAGTACTGGTGTTGTACTAATCTTTTCTTTCAAGGTGTCGGAGGCTTTCTGTTGTTTGCCTCCCCACTGAAACACCTTGTTCAATCTTGTTAAAGCATGTAAGGGAGCTGCAATTAAGGAAAAATTAGAAATGAACTTTCTCCAATATTGTGCTGCTAGTAAGAAGCTTCTAACTTCTGTAACAGATTTGGGTTTAGGTTAGTTTACAATGAATGCAACCTTAGAGGGATCTATCTTCAATTCACCACCCCCTACTATATGTCCCAAATAATTCAAAGATGTTTTGTCAAATTCACATTTTGAGAGTTTAACATAAAGATTTTCTCTTTTCAAAACATCTAGGGTCTGCTTAACATGCTTTAAATGTTCTTCCCACGTTTTGCTGAATATAATAATGTCATCCAAATATACAATAACAAAATCATCAAGAAAAGGTCGGAGCACATCATTCATTACTCTCATGAAACTGGCAGGAGCATTAGTTAAGCCAAAAGGCATCACCAGCGACTCATACAATCCCTGCTTTGTTTTGAAAGCAGTCTTCCATGCATCTTGTTGTGCAACTCTGACCTAATGATATCCACTATGCAAGTCTAACTTGGAAAAATAAACAACTTCTTTTAATTGATCTAATAGATCATCTATACGAGGAAGGGGATAATGATTTTTTATCATTATCTTATTCAGTGCTCGGTAATCAATGCACATTCTCCACGAGGCATCTTTCTTTCTCACCAAGACAATTGGAGACCCACATGGTGATGTGCTAGGTTTGATGAACCCCTTCTCGAGCAACTCCTGCACCTGCTTCTTGATTTCAACATTCTCTAAAGCGGACAACCTGTACATTCCAATGTTAGGCAATGGAGCATCTCGCTGCAAATTAATATCATTCAATATTTCCTTTTTGGGTGGCAGACCTTTAGGTTCTTGAAACAAGATACCATATTCTAAAACAACTTTTTCTAAATCAGCTTGTCGTTTAGCATCACACCCCTCAAATACATGGGTTTTATTAGGTTTCTTTTCCTTTACAACCATCAGTAAAAATTGTTTGCATGAATTTACAATTCATTTCATCTGCCCTGAGTTTATGAGAGTATAATTATTCTTGAGCTTATGAGCCCTTACAATATATTCGATTCCATCTTTAACGAGTAGATACTTGTTCTCAGCTCTATAGAAAATAGCTTTTCTATCATACAAGTAAGGACTTCCTAAAACAATTCCACATATATCTAGAGGAATTATATCTAACTCAACCTCATCTACAAATGCTGACCCAAAAGAAATTTTAAGTTTACATTGTCTAGTCACTTGTACTTGTGCTTTATCACTTAACCAACCTAATGGGTATGGTTTCTTGTGAGGTGTAGTCAGTAATCCCAACTTCTTTACAATTGTTTCAGAAATTAAATTTACTTGTGAGCCACTATCAAACAAAGTATCAATCTTTTGATGTTTGGAAACAACTCGAATATGGAAATGCTCATGTCTTTTTCTCTCATTTTCTTCATCATTAATAGATTGTGCAGAATTACTAGTATATGCTTCATAATTTTTACCTTTTATACCTGTGGCTACAATGGTTGTTTCATCTCCTGAATCCGACCCCAAATCTTTCTGAATAGCTGCAACAATCTTCTTCTTCATGCCCTCGAACTTCTTAGGTCTCAGCCCCAGATGCAGAACCCAATAGTGCTCATCATCATGCCCATCCCTTTTACAGAGAGTGCATGAAGACTTTGTCTTTTGTGCAGTATTGGCCTTCCTTTCTTTCCATTTCTATTTTTCTTTCTCCTTATTCTTGCTTGCAATGGGTTTGGATGATCCCCCAACTTATGGGTTCCCATTCTTTCCTCTAGCTTCTAGATGCGTAGCTTGAACAGATATCTCATCTATACTAGTGGGATTAAACATGAGGATAGTGTGCCTCATGTAGATGTGTAGACCACCTATGTACTTCAACAGAGTCTTAGGTGAGTCTAATGAAATTCCTAGAATCAAATCTCTCTTCCTAAATTCTTGGGTGTAACCCTGTACACTTTTCCCTTTCATTTGGCGAAGAGTTTGCCAGCTCATCATGGCTTGCTGCATGTAAGCTAGTGGATAGAACTGTTTTTTTATTGCAGTGTTGAGTGTGGAGCATGATTGTTCAGAGGTATTTGTTTCAACCGAATGTATACCCCAAGAAGTTTGTACACCCCTCCACGTGGGGGGGTGCGAGGGGGACTTGTCCCCCCCACGGGGATCCGGGGGGGCCGATCCCCCCCCCGGCTGGGGGGTACGGGGGCTAGCGGTCCCCTGGCGGGGGCTCGAGGGTAGCGCCCCTGAAGCTAAAAATAGATGTAAAATTGCCTTGTAAAAGTATAGTAATTACTAGTCAATCGGGGCCATTCCTTAGGCGGATGATCTGATGGTAGAACTTATGTTTAGTTTAGGGTTTTTTTCCCTAGAAGGCAACCCCTCTCTTTATATGAGGGCATTGTATTTGAGGCTGTGTAATAGATGTGTATTCTCTGAGCAAGAAGCAGAGAGGTGAGACTGTGAGAGAAAATAGAGGATATTATAGCGGATCTGCTGTAGGTTGTGTCTCTTCATTTTGTTGGATAATAGAAAGGAAGGACTGGCTGTTCGGGGTGGACATAGCCCCAACTGGGTGAACCACATATATCTGTGTCTCTCTTGTTTTATGCGTTTTCTGTGTTTTTATTTATGCAATATTTTATGTGTTCCATTGCTCCGTAATATATAATTTTCTAACATGCAGAAACAAATTCACTCCAGAAAGAAAGAATCTTACCATGTTTCTTCATGTCAACTTGTGTCCTACCTTCCCACCATACCAAGCAGTGCCTCTAAGGCATAGGCTAGCCAGCTGAATCTTACTCTTGTCTGAGTCGATACTCTACACTCTGCAATAAACATCAATTTGTCTGATCCAATTATCCAGCTTCTCTGCATTCAATTCTCCATCATATATGGGTAAATCAAATTTAACATCTAATTTAATCAAAGATGTCTTCTTTTTTATGTTCAGGGCTATTAGGAGGTGTGAGAAAGCTTTCTTCTTTCCTTTCCCTTTTGAGTGGTCATAGAGGAGAGATTCTTCTTCTCCTTTATCTTGCTTGGAGCCTGATGAATCTTCATCTTTATGTTTCCTAAAGTCCTTATACATTTCCTCTACCATGGACCTCATGGCTAGGAAACTATCTATGAATTGAGGGTTTGGACCCCAAGGGACTTTCCTCTGACATTTTCTTCTGAGGATAGACTCTTCCAATCTCCAGGTTAGTCTCAACCAACTCTCCTTCTCCTAATTTAAGCTTTGATCTAGTTAGCATTCAACATCAAAATCCAGCACAAGCTCGTCTAACCTTAAACAACCTAGGAGCTCTGATACCACTTGATCTGAAATCACTCGTGAATGATCTCAGTTAATTATTGAAGGTATTACAGACCCATGTGCTGGCGTGTGTCTATGTTATTTTAAGCAATGGATCGATAAGATTGCGAAATACACAGACACTTGAAACAATAAGAGAAACACAATAAGAAAATATAAAAACACAACAAATTTAATAAGGAGTTCACCCAATCCTCCTGGGCTACGTCTCCTGGTATAGCCTTGAGTCTTAAAGCAGATATTTTACAATAAGGAGCTCAATTTGAGTCTCACTTTACAGATGATGATCAGTAGGGTGGTAATTGGATTCCCCAAGCCTTTAGAGTACATAGACTCCCCCTTATTGGATCTCAACCTCAACTAGTCTCAATGGTATGAGCCCAATTTGGTACTCAATACCTGATAGGTATACAGAGAGTAGTTGCTTGAACCTCTCAAGCCTTCTCTGGAGTTCACAGATTCTCGAACTCTCTCTCTCTTTGTCTGCTCAATGTTGCATTTACTCTGCAGGTCAACTCGGCTTCTTTATTCTTTGTAATTCGCTTCTTTCTCTCCTTCTGTTCCCTCTGTTCTTTGTTTGTTCATGGCTTAAAGCCAATCTGCTCCCTGACTGTTCGTTTCCTCTTCCCGGCTCTCTGGATCGCCTGCCTCTATCCACTAGAATTCCCTTGCTCTGCGTCATCATCGCTGTGTAATGCTGCACAAAGAGGTGGCCACTTTTCACCTTACGGACTGAGTGTTAGTTTTCTTTTGAATGGTCGTTATTTCCGTTACTCCAGGATTTGTTTGTGAAATTGATCCTTCTGCCAGCTCATTGGTCATGTCGGACCTCAAATCTTTATGTGTCTCAGTTTATTTTCTCGTAGAATCAGGTCATCCGTTGGGTTAATTTTTCGCCGTTGATCTGGAGCCTCCAGATCCTATGGTCTCTGTCTATATTGCGTGGGTAAGTTGCTCGATCGTTACTCACGCGATGTAAGCAGTTTTCTCTTTCATCCACTGGACACGCGTCGCCCGGTGTATGGCATCGCACTGAACACGGCCAAACCCACTTATCGCTCGAAGGGCATGCGATATCCTACCAGTTTTGGGTGCGGGACCCACCTTCTGACGCTTTCTGCAATTTCCATGTGGTTCTATGCTTTTCCCCACGACCAAGCACTCGGGGCTTTCCTTCACTGAGAGTTTTGTTCGCGTATCAGAAACTGCCTCTGTTTCTAGATCTGGGATTTCAATTGCTAATTTGCGTCCATGCACGGTCTCCATGGGCCAACGGTTAGCATGCTTTGACCGAGGGTCCTCGTTGTTCTGCGCAGGCCACAATTTCCATTGTCCAGAGGTCATTTCTGATACTTGTTATTCATAAGATTTGATCTGACATAATTTTGAAACAATCATGAGAAATGTTTAAGGATCCAATTCGGATCAATATATGAGATTAACATGCTAAATGCAAAACATATATTCAGACGAGAGTTCACCAAGAACATCAATGCTAGAATGAGTTTATGAAACTCAGAAGAATTTCCAAAATCAAGTCTGGCATCACTACCACATAACTTCTGAAAGTTAAGCTCCATCGAGGTAGTCACGGGCTTGCAGTTTACCATTCCAAATCTGGAATCCAACTCCCTCTTACTTTTGTAAATGAGAGGGTTTTCACATGTCAGAAACAGGTCATCCTCATAAGGTGCTAGTATGAGAGGTCTATCATCCACAACCTTCAGGCAATGGTTTGGATCGACTTCACTTGTAGTGAATCTCAACTTTATTAGACAGCTATCAATCCTCTCATGTCAAGCCCGGGGTGTTAGCTCTAAATCATAGAGAGCTTTCTTCAACCTGCATACATGAGAATCCCGATCATGAATCTCAAACCCCTCGGTGTTATGAAACCAACTCACAAAAAGATAGAAAAGATAGATCAACAACTTAGAAATAAGCCTCTTCGAGGGGGCAACCTCCTTTACATTACAAAAATGAACAATTCCTGGATGATACAAATGATAAGGCCTCCTTTCTATATATAGGAGTCTAAGGGGTCATAATATAATCAAAATTGACATAACAATAGTAATGTAAGGCCACAATAATAACAATAGTGGGCTTCTATGGGGCACAATAATAACCATATGGGGACCACATGGGCACAACAATATAATAAGGGGGTTGTACTAATAACAATAAGGGGTGACACTAGTAGTATAGGGACCTAACATGCCCCTCTCCTTCAAAAAGTGTTGTCCTCAACGCTTGAGTGGTCCCTAATGCTTCTGTATAAAATTCTGACCATTCCATGTGGCATCTGCAGCGGGTAAGTTCTTCCACTTGATGAGATGCTCTAAAATTGATCGATTTTGCAGCTGTCGACTTCTTGATTATGTGAATGCTTCAGGTTCCAATATGATTTTTCCTTCCTTGTTAAGTTCTGGCAATATTGTTGGAACTGGGATCTTCGACAACTTTTGAATGAGTTCCCACCATGCTTTGCCATTCTTCCATTCATCCCTTGCTTTGTTTATCAAATTTGGTTGGATAATTATACCAACCTCTACCATTTTTGCAACCATATGTTCAATTTTACTCCTTTAGGAATATGGATATCTATAAGGCCTGATGTTTGGAGGAACACTTCCTGTAATAAAATGAATAGCATGATCATGATCACAAATACGTGGGAGACCTTTGGGAGTCTCAAATACCTTAGAATGATTGTCCAAGACTTTTTGGAGCTCTAGAGAAATAGATGATTTCAATGTGGGAACCATTATCGAACATAATTGTGCAATTACGCCTCATTGTTCTTTCTTTAGAAGCTTTGTCATGCCGTTAGAGCTGATTATCTTTCATGGTTTTTGTGTGATACCCCTTAATTAAACTTCCTTTTCTTCTGAAGAAAATTTCATGAAAATTAAAAGCTATTGTACCCAAGGATTGTAGCCATTAGACTCCTAGTACAACATCAGTACCACCCATTGGAACGAAAAGCATTGGGCTATTCAATACTTTTTCTCCCATGGATAGCTTGTTATTATGGCACTTTCGAGAGCAATTTATGGTTCCTCCACTTACAATCGTCACTTGACACTCTGGTGCTGGATATAGGAAGAAAATAAATTCCTTGGCTATCTTACAATTAATAAAATTACGGGTACTACCCGAATTAATCAACACTATTACCTTTTTTTTCCTTGATATGTCCTTCCACCTTTATATTTTGAGTGGTAATTCTGACCAATGCATTACAAGATATGGTCGGATTCATTTCTTCTTTCTCTGGGGTTGGTTCTTGGTGAGTGTCATTTTCTTTTGATGTTTCTTGATACTTTTCTTCCTGATATTTCACTGCTTGAACCTTCTTCTTCTTGATATGTCCTTCTATCTTGAAAATTTGAGGAGTGGTAATTCCAGCCATTGCAATACAAGATGTTGAATTCATTTGTTCTTTCTCTAGGGTTGGTTCCCAGTGTATATCCTCTTCTTTTGACGTTTCTTGATCCTTTTCGTCATTAGGATGCCTTTCTTGTAGCAGCTTTGTCCTGCCTTCCTTCAAACCTTCCATGTCTTTCTTCAAATATTCCATGTCTTTCTTCCAATATGCCTTCATACCATTGATATCAGCATCCATGGCATAGATAAAACTATTTATCTTTTTCTTCTCTAGAATATCATTTACCCTTAAATTCAATTTTTGAAAGTCCTTAATGTGCTCTTCCATTGAACCCTTTTGTTTGAGATTTATCAATTGGCTAAAGAAGGTGTTTCTCTTGGTATCCTCACAATGTGCTATCATTTCCTCTGTGAAAATTGACCACGTGACAAGTGGTTTACGAGAACAAAGCCCTTTATACCATAAAAATTGATTCAGCTCTAAATAATTAGATGCAATACATACATTTTGTAACAGTGGTACACCATGTAGATCAACATATTTCTCCATCTGTAGTATCCAATTTACCAGATCCTTGCCATCAAACTTCCTCATCTCATTTTTTCTTGATTTTAGGAGCTCGATTTTGAAACGACTATAACTCTATAATTTCAGATCTTTAAGTTCTGAAATTTCAACCTACAATAGCCCTCCGAGTCCTATTTCTAACTCCGCATGTCTGATTGCAATTGGATTCCTGAAGAAAGATTTATTTTGAATCTCCCGTGATGACCTAATTATAGACTAGTTCAGTGGAGTTAACTTGTACGATGTGTCACGTGTCACTGTTTCAACCTTAGGTTCTGTAAATTATACCCAAACAAGATACAATCCATCCTCTTTCTGTAACTTCTTACACAATTTCAATCTGATGCTTAGAGAGAAAGTTATGACGATTTTCCCAAGGTCACTTGTTTAGGATGTAATTCGGGAGTCTTAAAAAACCCTAACTTCCTTAGATCATATCTCCACAAATATAGCGAGAAAAGATCTGAAATTTGGTCCTGAGGTTCAGACCCATTTGTTCTCAAATGGGTTTTCTTTTTAGATTCTGAAATTTTGTATAGAAAACGGTATAGTGAAACTTCCACGATGACCTGTTTTAGATGAAATTCTGGAGCTTGCAAAAACCCTAATGTCCTCAGATCATATCTCCGAAAATATAGCGAGACAAGATCTGAAATTTGGACCCGAGGTTCAGCGTGATTTCTACTCAAATAGGTTTTTTTGTTCGCTTCTGAAATGTCACAGAAAAACGTTATAGCGAAAATGCCACGATGACCTGTTTGGAGCAGTGAAACTCTAGCATCCAAACCTCTGATACCAAATGTTATGAAACCAGCTCACAAAAAGATAGAAAAGATAGATCAACGCCTTAGAAATAAGCCTCTTAGAGGGGGAAGCCTCCTTTACATTACACAAATGAAAAATTCTTGGATGATACAAATGACAAGACCTCCTTTCTGTATATAGGAGTCTAAGTGGTCATAATATAATCAGAGTCGACGTAACAATAATAATGTAAGGGCACAATAATAACAATAGTGGGCTTCCATGGGGCACAATAATAACCATATGGGGACTACATGGGCACAACAATATAACAAGGGGGTTGTACTAATAACAATAAGGGGTTACACTAGTAGTATAGGGACCTAACACTCGGGTTGTTCCAAACCTGTGGACTTGCTACATGAGGGGAATGGTCCCCTTGTAATATTTTCCTTCGGTACATCTTGGACATGTACCTTCATGCTTTTCTTGAATTCAAGCATCCCTATCACCATCTGACTCACATCGGGTAGGGCCCCATAATAAGCAGACCTGCAATGCTATAGAAGAGATGTGTTATCTGACATGGTCTCCAATGGACTTCCTGCAACTTGATACAAATTGCCAACCCTGAACCCAAGAATAAAAACATCTTGAAAAATTCGTCTTTCAAACACGTACCTTTCCATCGATGAATGCCACCTTGAAACCTTTGATTTCCATTGCCGAAATGGACACTAGGTTCTTCTTGAGATCAAGTACATAAAGAACTTATAAATGAATCGTGTTACCCTCATTCAATTGAGGGGTGACATTCCCTACACCCTTTCCACGATAGGTGGCATTGACTCCAAGTATAATCCCCACAATTGTTTCAATCTCTACCAAATTATAGAGAGCTTCCTTCCATCCGATGAAGTGCCTTGAAGCACTACAATCAATAAGCCATATTCCCAAAGAGTCTAGAGGAGAAGTAGTGGAGAGGGCGAATATAAGATAATTCTCCTTTATCTTATCGGAAACAACATTTCATTCTTCATACTTGGGGTTCCTTGCCTTCTTTGAAGAGTCGGCCATTTCCTTGATGAATTGCATTACCTGTCATTCCTCCGATCATTGAAGATGTCCCTGGAATGGTTGTTATCATCATCAAGTGATGTGTCCCTACCATTTAGACACTCCTTTGCATAATGGCTGAACTTATTGCAAGAAAGGCATCTACCTTTCCTTCTATACGTAGATCTGGACTTCCCATTGAAGTGATCTTTAGGTAGGTCATTAGATGTTTTTGCTGTGTCACTCAGATAATATTCTGAGCCTGCAACAACAAGACAACCCAACTATCTTTACTCAATGAATTTTTATCAGCCTTATTGTTGCACAACCACATTTTCTTACAATGTCTAATGACTGATAGGATCCTCTCCAACTATGGCCAAGATGGCCTCCTTGAGAGCTGAGACTAGGGTGTCTTTTTGCCTCTATCAAGACCTCTCCATGGACTATGTTTAGGCAACGTCTGGTCTTCTCTTTGACAGCTAGGACTGTGGTCAACTCTTCTCATTCTCTCCAGCTGGGTTAAGACTATGGTCCTCCCAATAGGACTGTAGCTAGGGCTTGCACTCACAATAGTTAGGGCACATGAAAAACCCTCCTTAAACTGCGACCTAGAACATTGTACTAAGGATCTCTTTTAGGGCCTAGATAAGGCAGCGTGTATAGCGTTAAGGTCTTCACCATGACTATGTTTAGATCTTCACCATGACTGTGTTTAGACATTCACCATGAAAACATTTAGGTGTGCGTTTAGGGTAGCTTCATCATGACTGCGTTGAGGGCTATTGCAACCATCATATCCTAGTCACCTGCTTGATTGCGTCCTAGATCTAGGGCATGTGTAGAGCTAGGGCATCATCTTCTAGGAGTTGCGTAGATCCTTCTTACCCATGGAAACATCTAGGGAAACTCTTGTTAGGGTAGTGTATCTCTTAGGATCTCTCCTCCCACCAAAAACCAAAGACAAGTGGAGAGGAAGATATCACAAGAAGAGTGTGTGCAAATGACTAGCAAGCCACCTCCTTTTTATACTAAAACATGTAGAATTTTCTCTACAAATAAGCTAGCTCACTGATACCATGTAGAAATTTCACCTGAAGATCAAAATGATATATGCAATGTACTAAAGCATAATACTAAATCTACATCTACCATAAACTTTGTGGAAGCTAATAAACCATGAGCAACATCAAGCATGAACACATATAACTGATAAGAAGGAATCAATCACACATAATACAAAAGAATTTATCTGGGAAAAACACCAGCGTAAAACCCCATCTCTGTATTATCAATCAAGTGAAAATCCTCAACAACATACAAAAAGAATTAGCTCAAAAGATATCCTGCTCTCTCTGTACTCTGATGATGTAGCTCATGGACTATCTAGGCCTATATATATAGGCTGCACAAGTCTTCCAAGCCCCTATTTCCTTGCACAATTTTGATTGGGGTCCAATTAAATTACATGTGTGAATTGGCCCAAATCATACCTGCTGTCACCTGAGGTCCAACTATGCAATCATAAAAGGAAGAAGATTCCTTCCTCATGCAAGGAATATTCACTCGGAATATCCTAGCATCTGATAGTACATTGTCCCTCATTTGATCTCAACTGGGTCTCTGTT
Source organism: Pinus taeda (assembly GCA_000404065.3). Classification (NCBI taxonomy): domain Eukaryota; kingdom Viridiplantae; phylum Streptophyta; class Pinopsida; order Pinales; family Pinaceae; genus Pinus; species Pinus taeda. The sequence continues at coordinate 91,091 of APFE030216790.1, read as the reverse complement.
TGAACTGCCATGCATCAGTTATCCATGAGCGAATACTTAGTTATCTGAAAATACCAGTTGTCACATGCATGCAAGCATCAACAAACTGTATCTCATTAATTTAACAACTTGTTAAATTAATCTAATTGAACTTGACTAAGTTAAACTAAGTCAACTGATCCTCTCAATATAGAACTCAACCTTAATTCCTCAATGAGTGGAGCAAATTAAGGACACATTCCCTAATCAGTGGAGAAATTATTGCATGTTCTCACAAAGACTTCAAGTTTGATTTTCCTTAACCAATTAACTCATGGAGAATTAATTAATATTCAAACTGCTGGTAAGACCAAATTCAAATTTTACTTCCTATATTAGACCAGGGACTGTCTAAAAATAGGAATCCAACTTGAACTGCTAAAAATAGAACTTCTAGTTTTAGCACTTCCATTTTTCATTCCCTGTTGCCCAATCGAGCACTAATTCCCAAACTGTTATTTTTAGCACTTCTATTTTTAGCAATTTCTTGTTGCCATTTTTCAACAAACGTTGATCACAAGTGGGGGCAATTTGGTTGCTAGTCGACCTTGACGAATTTTCCCATAACACAAATAAATTCATATCTCCATGTATACATGTCAGAATTGAATTATCTTTAGATCAATCCTACACCTCTCAACGAGAGGAATCCAAGAAAAATATTACCTGTCATGAGTAAGTAGACCCACATGGAGTTTTTCCCTAGTTTCCAATTTTAACAACATCTGATGTCCATTAATCCAAGCATACTAAGCCCAGAGGACTTGCTTGAGTCCATATGGGGCTTTCTTCAATCTGAAACCATGAGTCTCCTTCTCATGTACCTCAAAGCTCAAATTATGCTTCTTCCTTCCTGATGTAGCTCAAATTATGCTTCTTCCTTCAAAATATCATGGAGGAAGCCAACTTCACATACATTTGATAATATTACATCTAGAAAAAAGTACTATTATTTTATCATAGACCTCTCCCTCTGAAACATATTCGTGCAAGCATCTAACATTGTTGTTTCTTTATCATGTAGTATGGTATTTTTCTGAGAGACTTCTTGTCTTAGAGCATATCGTCTAAATTGACAATCTACTCCCTCTAAATAGGAAGCCTCTTTAGTCATAGTCATCAACCTGAGAGACTGCAATCCTTCTTTCGAAGTATGAGCTCTTGTCCATTTTCAAGTGTCACTCTATTCATGGGGTGGCTCTACATCCTCCTCAATCTCAATGTTGAGGGCTTGGTCCTTACATCCATTTGATATACCTTTTGATCCCAGAACAAGAGAGAAAGAAATAATAGCAAAGTAATTCAACATAATGAAAGTGTACATGTTGAGGAAGCAAGAATATGCATAGTCAAATATTTCTATCAGGATAATCCACTACATTTTGAGCTTCCTCATGTTGTCACCATCTGTTGCAAGCTTCATCTAGAAGACATTATAGTATTTCTTCTCTATATATAAGAGTGGCTCCTTCATTATCCTACATCATTTCCCTCTTGGAGCTAACTCTTCCTACATTACTCTTCATCTTGATGGCACTCAATATGGATCTGCTTTCCTTGATCACACTCTTATTCAAGAAATTAAGGAAAGAAGAATTTGGTTAGCGAATCACTGATGCAATAAGAATAAATAGTAGTTTAAGAAGATAAAGCAATCTAAAAAAGAAAAGTATCACAAAAAAATAAAATTAGTCTTGAAATTACTTATCTTTAATGAGGATTACAGGAAGCTATGAGCTTCCTCTTGATCCTACCTTCTTATCGATGAGGCACCATTGTCCATAAACCATATGTCATTTTGTCTGCAAAAGAAGAAATAATTCCTCTTGAGTACCACTTGAATCCATATCCTTAATCTCTTTCCAATCCCAACAATCAATGTACAAGATGACCACTAGATATGCATCCTACCATCTCTTATTGGATAGGACACAAGCCCAACTAGGGATATTCTGAGTCTCAATAGCTTCTTACTGATAATCTCATATCATGAAGATTCTTGAATCACACGAAGGTTCCAATGTTATAGAACCTAGGCCTTTTCAATATCCAAGGCCACTCCCATTAGAGAAATTTTGAGGTCTAAAATGGGCCTCTTAAAGAATATTATAAAATAATAGTGGAAATAATAAAATAAGATTATATTACCTCATCAAGTTTTGGAGGGAAAAAAGAAAAAACTATTTTTTCAACTCATATTTTCATCTACCTAGGATTTTACTCAAGTCGTGAGTGGGAACACTTGTTGGATGAGGAATTTAATTTTTCATCTGAGTACCCATGTTGCATACTTTCGATGGATCATACCATATGGAAAATGTGAAATTCATGAAAAAATGTGATTGCAATCACATTTTTTCGTGTATTTCACATTTCCCGTGTAGTCCAGTCCATTAAAAGTATGCAACATGGGTACTCTTTGGATGCAAAATTAAATTATGCATCCAAGGAGTGCTCTCGCTAGAAATTAGAGTAAACTCATAAGGAGATAAGTTGAAAATACAAAATGAAAAAATAGTAATTAATCCCACATGGTTGACATCATCATGTTGAATCCTATTGATTCTTATAAATTTGATTTTTTTTTGTACATTTTTGTTTTGAGGCCCATTTTTTACCTTAAAATTTATCTAATGTAGGGTTTCTCCCAAACCCTAACCATTATTTATAAGAACAAAGGCTTCATAGGGTTTCCTTTAAGCCCTAACATTAGTTTAGGTCTCCAACATCTTCATCTCTTTCACTATGCTTAATTAATAAATCCATCATAGGTGTTTACATGGGGATGATCTCAATGATTTTCTTTATTCCGACTCTGAAACCATGTTAATTTAGGGATAGATAGTTCTCTGCTGAAGATAACTGCATTTTTAATCTTTTCCAACAACTTTCACATTACATTCACCCCATATAATTATTAGCAATTCTGTAGAGAGAACATTAACATTAGCAATGCAGCGGAAAGTTAAGGAACATTAGAAGAAAAACATACACAATAGGGACACCAATATTTTTGGTCAGAGACCAAGGCAAAACCCCACAAGGGGGAGCCCAGAATCAATTCTTCTTCTTCTATTAGTCAATCAATGTTCAACTAAGATACAAAGTACAATACACAATTCTTTCAACGTCAATCACAATAGGCCTCCAAGGGCCAACCCAAGATGATAAGGGACAATATATTAACAAGCCCTCCACAAATATTTGATCATTGTTACAAGAGCATATATCTTTGACTCAAGTAGGAGTATGTGTCATACTCATGTCACTTTCAAGGGAAAAAGTATCACTGTCATACATTACATTGAAGATATCACTTCTATATATCACACTGTCATACATCATTGTTATAAATACACTGCCATACATCAATTAAGATATCACTACCATATATCACACTATCATCGGGACGTTGACATACATCATTGTTATAAGGACGTTATCATATATCATTGTCATTAGAACTAGTATCACTGAAGATAAACTCTCTACAACTCATTGAATAAGGATTTGACAACCAACTCTTTTTGGCTACCCTTTAGCTACTCCAAATTGACAAGTCTTTAGACACAATACATTGCCCACTTAATTGTAACAAGCTTGACCTAGTTCACCGTACTAGGGCACACCAAGAAGACTCTAAAAAGCCTCCAAATTCATTTTTCATAGGTTGCTTAACACAATAGTTCACACACATACAAGAGCAAACCCCATCACCGATCAAATCATCAACTTAAGAATAAGTACTTACCTTTGAGGACGTCAAGTTTCTTCCCTTTGTTACACTTTTTCCTATGCACAAATCCATGAACTTTTAGCCATTGTTAGGGCACCCTATGAAAGCTACACAACCTCTCTGTTTTTGTCCAAAAAACCCTTCAACACATGCTTTAGGCCTCCTCTAACAAGTCCTCTATCCCTATGTTTCTCTACAAGCAACTCATTCTTGATTTATTTCCCAAAACTTGATCATAGAACCTTCGTCTTGCTACCAAATTAGGGCCCGACCCTATCTGAAATAACATAGAGATATGCATCCCTATCCCAAAGGTATAAGGGAACCTCTTAAGGATCTCGACCCTCCCTTTCTCCACATAGAATTTTGACCATGTCCTTAAGAGAAAAACACCACCAAAGTATGCATAGAACAATCCCTTGCAATTCAGCGAGAATGTCCCTAATTCGTCCAAGACCAGACACAAGAAAAAGACTCCAAATCATATTCTCTCCACTTCAACTAGGGCTCTCAAGCATACAATTATCAGAAGACTCTCTGTAAAGATGCATTTAACTTGTTATGAGATCTGAATGAGCCTCTTATTTATATTAGATGATGGAGGAGCCAAGGGGTGTCATAATGCCAACTTGACCCTTCAATTGAAGAGGATGAATTAAACTTGTGCCATAATACATTTGAATAAATTATTATTTTCGACATAATTACATGACTTGAATTATTTGTCAGGTTGGCTTGAGGATTGTTTTCCCAACATTAGATTGTCACATTAAATAATGGTGAGAGGAGAGCCAACAAATAGTAATTTCCCTTTTAACAAATTCAAATTCTCTTTCGAGAAAAATGGCTTCTCTTTGGGTAAATGGGCTTCTCCTTTGGGGTAATTGGATTTATCTTGGGAAATTCATCCCGAAGTTGCTCCAAATTTCAAAAGTAATGCATTGAAAATAGTAGGATCATAAAGAGACAATCATGCAAAATAGAGAGAAAAAATTTACCATGGGAAAATTGAACCTTAGGAAAAACCAAAAAACTATTCTTCTAAGAAGAAATTGTTCTTCAACAATATTTACAATTTCAAGAGAATTCTAGAAATATGTGCCAAAAATCCAAGTCCAAGATACTATACAAACTTGGTTAAATACCAACTAGTCAATGCTAGTCAAAACACCAAAAATTGGAGGAATAAATGTTGGTTAACAATGTTCAACAGTTTGAAATTTTGGCCTGAGTTTAGCTCAATTCTGCAATCAAAGGATCTATGGTCAACTACAGTTGATTATAGCCAAGATTTGTGGTCAAGCTCTTCCTCTTCTGTGATCAAACTTGACCATTTCTCTGCAGTAAAATCCATTCAAACTCTCAATCAAACAAAACAGATTATCGGTCAAATAGAGTAGGTCAAAATCGATCAAATGATGGATTCTTTATCTAAGTAAAACTTCAGATATCCTCCTCTTCACTTCGTTGTGTGGATAAGAAAATAGAAGGAAGTATGTGTGATTAGAATTGGTCAAATAAGGAAGTCAACTTATGTATTTATATTTTTCAAACGGGTTCCCTTATGACCAAGAGTGACACCATTTCTTGGGGGGAAAATTTATGGTTTGGAGCCTACATGAAGCCCAAAAACAACAAATTTTAATTTTTAATTTTTCATCATTTTCCGTGCCTAACTTGGGAGGCCTTTTGACATGTATAATACCTCTTGATGCTACAAAAAATCAATAGTTTTCACCTAGTAGACTCCATCATGTTCTCTTGATTGTCGAAATATGAAATGCCAATACCCGATGGCTAAAGAACCAATAGCTCATTTTTGGCTCAGCTCCTAAACTTGAATCTCGTCATCCATGTGACCATGGAATTAAGGTAAAGGACTTTGGTCTCCAATTTTTTTTTTTGTTTTCTCTATTATTTCATTTCACTAATATTTAAAGGGATAATCCCTAAATTCCAATACTTCTACGTCAATGTCTGACAAGTCGATATTCAATGATCAATGCACTATCCATCAACAAAAAAGGGTCTATTAACTACTTATAGATAATGATAATCAATGTTGGGGATCTCATGATTAGTATTTCTTTGTAATGCCCAATTCTTAGGGCTTGATAGCCGAACACTTGAATAATATACTCTTTCGGGGCTTAGACCCCCTTCCGATTAAGCAATGAGTCATAACTCTTATTGGGCCAAGTGAATAGGATAAGGTAGAGGTTCTAACCCCAGATATCCCAAATGGCTGAAATAAAGGGAAATCAAAAACCAAATTTCTCTAAAGTAAGGTATACTTGCAGAGGGGATTTATCAACCTATCTTAAGGATTGGAAGGAACCTTGACAAGGTAATGGGCTTCCTCAAAGACTTCTAGAGGTTATAAATGTCCTCATTGAATCATGAAGGCATCCAATATTTATTTATTTATTTATTTATTTATTTATTTATTTATTTTATTTTATTTTATTTTATTTTTATTTTTATTTTTTTTTTTTATTTTTTATTTTTATTTTTTTTTCTTGGCAATTTAATAGTATTTTGTTCTAAGTAGTCAATGGAATGTCATCTAATCCTACTTCAAGCCCTTCAACAGACTTCCATCATTTAAGAGTTACACTGAAATGTTATAACATTTCACCTCAGATGTTCTATGAAGACCTTATATTTTGAGCCTTTGTTGAATATTAAGAGGAGGGTTGAATTAGTATTCTTATTTATTTTCACTATTCAACACATTCACCTTCAGTATTAGATCTATTTCACAACTTAAATGAGAATATATTAAACTATGCAGAGTTAAATTAGCACCCAAAATATAAGAGATTTAACATGGAAACCCATACGGGAGAAAACCACAAAATAATTTCTTCTTTATATATGGATGTAGGCATCAACCTATAGTTACATGGTTTGCAAGCACCCAGTTGTAGGAGACACCAATTCTTGAAGATTTGTAGGCACCCACCTGCAAGGAACTCCAATCCCCTTTTAGATCTGTGGTTTGTATATTGTTTGTTTGTTGACTCAATCAACTCTTTGGTATGAACTCTTTACAACAATCTACTTTGCAACTGTTCAGCCTCTCACTACACTTTTTCTTCTCACTGTAATCTTATATGCTCTTTGTTCTACAATGTCTCTTCTACTCATTACAATATGATCTTCTCTATGTTCTTCACTTTCTTTTCCCCTCAACATTCACACTAGTTGTCACAGTCACTTTCATGTTGTCTCATTTAGAAAACAACCTTGTTTTCCATGCATACACACACCTACAACATTCATCCTGACACACACCTGTCTTTCCTCAATATTTACATTTGTTGTCACTTAACATATTTTTGTTGCTTCTCTCACTCTCTTTTGTTGGCACATTCGCACCTACAATCCCATTACTGCTCAAATGAGAAGGGGGCATAAAAGGGATTTTGAAAGGGCAGTTGTTAGATCAAAGGGAAATGATGGAGGCTTAGCCCACTCTCACCTCAGCTAAGACTCCCTATTCTCTATGGAATTTCACCGATGGGAGGATATGAAGTGACCCTTGCAATCCTTTTCCTAGAAGGGGCTTTAAGAATAGAGTTTTCTTGCTTGTCAAGCAAGGTATAAATATTTATAGGACAAGGAGGTGAGGACTTAAGGGTTAGGTTTAGAAGAATATGCCTTATGAAGGAGTTTTCCAATCCTAAAATGCTTATTGAACTTGACTTCCCAAATAGTTCTTGAAGATTTGACCTGTCAATAGTGTGCTACCACTCGGGACCAAGTGGACCCAACCTAGGTTTAAGGGGAGGAATTTAGCAACCAATGATTTTTTTAACCTAGACAAGGAGGGCAAAAGGATCAAAGCAATATTTTCACTTGAAGGTATCAAATTGATCCTATGAGGCACTAGCCTTGGGAACATAAGGGAAAAGTTTGATATCGGAGCTATTATCTCATAAATCCACCATAAGAATTGCTTCAAAATTGGAGGAGGCCTTGAGGACACACTAGCGTAGGAGAGGATAGGAGATCAAAATTTTTATTGGGCTATTTTATCGGGAAAATTATGCCCTAGGTGACACAACTTGGCTAGACCTAGAAGAGAGAGGAAGAAAAGTATTCGTTAAGTGACCACCTATTGGAGGATCGGTGCCTTAAACCTTCGGGAGAATGGAGTCTAGGATAAGGATGAGAAAGGATGTTGTATTTCAGTCAAGGAGGCTTTAAGGACTTCTTCGCTCAACCTTTAGGGCAAGAGGAAGAGACCTCAAAACTTTTATACTTCACTTGGCAAAGGATATGGATTATCAAGATCAATTCCTTGATGGAATTATCCCTAGGAGATCTCATTCACATACATGGTCCAAACATTGAGAGATGCTATAAAGAAACAATAATTCCACAAATTTGCAATTATGCAATGCAACAATTGGCCCTATTATAGAAAAAATCCCATTCAATGCATGTGACAAAAGTAAAACAAGAATATAATTAAAAGTGTGTACTTATGTGTAATAGAACATATCCAACCATCAACATTTGACAATAAAGAAGCTCCAAAATATAAAAAATACTCTAATCCAAACATCAAAATTCATCCATGCTCCAATTCTTCATCCCAGAAAAAGTGTGAAATTCTCTAAAGAGAAGAGAGATCCAATCCAAAGTGATGATGAGAAAATGAAATCATCTCACTTGTAGTTATACACTAATTAGGAGTTTGAATTAGTCTCTTAGGCATACATAATCCCCAAAAATAAAATAACGTGCTAATAACCTAATTTTTGGTGACAAGCCCACCAAACTAGCTCATAAATGAAATAACAAGCCTCTCAAGAGATCAACTGATAAACAATAGATGTAGTAGTGCCCTCCATGAGGCCTGATGAGGTCCATAGGTTCCATAATGAAGAATAGGGCCCTCAAAAGTGATGGACAAGGGGGTGGCCACTTTTTCTCCAAATAATAAACCTGTGGTGCTCCTAATCAGTGTGGGGGCACAATAATAACTTCATGGGTCTCCAAATGGGCTGAAGATGCCTGTAGACAATCTATAAGGGCTCATATGATGGTGTAGGTGATGCCACATCATCCTATAAGTGCTGGGTGAGTTTCCAAGTGCATGGTACATCTACAGGGCTGGCTGGGCAAAGGTGAACCAGGTGCATCTTCCTTGTCCAATAGGTGGATCTCAAGCCAATATTTGAACATCTTTGGGGACCCATGGAGTGTTTTCTACTGTTGTGGAGGCCCATGGCTCTGAACACACACCCTACATGTGCCAATGTATCCCTTTGGAGGGTTAAGACCACGTATAGGGAGGCCAAATCCAAGATGGAGACCACTTGCATTCTTACATAGGATCCAATGCGTCCCATAGCCTTTTAGTACAACAAGTCATCAAGGAAATCAAGTAAAAGAGATTACAAACCATGGACCACAAGTGGGGACTTCATAATGGTATGCCCTTCCATAATGGGCTTGGGCATGTGCTAATGTCTCCAAACTCCAAATGGGGCTAACCAAGTATCATATTAGGTGTTTTCTACTTCTAAAGGGGATGATATGTCCAAGGTACATCCTTTAAAAGGTGGTGGTATGTGATAGTGAGGTGAATGGAGTAGGGGATGAGAAGGGGCATGGGTACAAGTGTAGCTAATAAAAGGGAAGCCTATAATTGGGTATATAATGTATAAGAGAGATAAATCGTGGTACATGAGTTTCCCCAGCCTTGATTTTTCCACCCTTCTTTATATGCTTTTTTCCTTTTATGATTTTTCTTTAATTGACTACTCAGGGCTCAAGGGGTAAGAGCATGATGTGTGAGATATAGCAGTGGATACCCCATTTTAAGGTAGGGTGGTTCATTACCCACCAGGGGTTGGGACAATCATGGGTTCCTATATGATGAAGGAGGTTCATAGAACCTGTAGGAACCAGAGTGATGGCCATGATGATGGGGTAGAGCTCATGTATTAACTTTTTCCCACATGCTAAACGTGTTTGTCTTGACCATGTTTTGCATTTTGTGGTACATTTTCTTGTTGAATGTGGCCAATTATGATTTTACTTTTCTTTTCAGTTGCATCAACCTCTGGGGTATCATTCTGGGCTTGATCTAAGGTGTGGGCAAGGGGAAGGGGAGAGCTAGCCCCATGTGGACTTAGTGAAGGAAGGTGGACCCAGGTGGGAGAAATGATGAATGGGGTTATAATGAGTGGAAAGGGGAAAATATATGTGGAAACACGTAACCAAAATCAATGTTTCCCATGAAGTACCATCCCTAAAGCAAAATAGTCAGTAAAAGAGATCCCACGAGACTATAATCCAAGGTTAACATCCAAAAAGGGTTTAGGGGACAAGAGCACAAACCTATCCCATTATTTCTGCTAAATCTCGACATTAATCCATGCCCAAAAGTGTCCATGATAAGAAAAATACAATACTCAATTACCAAATGACAAGGCATGCATTTAGCTTCAGGAGGCCCACCTTTAAGCATATGATCATGACAGATGGGTGAGGGACCACATGTTCAGCTCAGGTGGCAGAGAAATGGGACAATGAGTTCATTGGTGGTTGTAAGGGGTTGTTGGCAGCTGGCTGAGGACTTTCTTGGAGAATTTTTTTTCTCCTAGGGATATCACTCACAAAATGGTGGGTAACAAGTCATGTTACCACTCAAACCAGTAGGGGACCTAAAATGGTTTCCTAAGAGGGAAATTGTTAGGTTAAGGGCAACAATGGAGGCTTAGCCCACTATCACCACAACTACGTTTCCCTACTCTTCACGGACTTCCCCCGATGGGAGGAGTCTCGATAATGTAGGGATCACTTGTAAAGTATATGTCAATGGATAGGTTGGAAGTGATCCTTGAAACCCTTTCCCAAGGATGGAGTGAAGAATGGAACTTGCTTGCTCTTTAAGCAAAGGACTTGTTCCTCCAGCGGTAAGGGGTGAGGATTGGAGGGTTGAGGGAGAATGAATATGCTTATAGATGAGGTTCTCAATCCCTATAATCCTTGGGAAACTTGGATTCCCAAAGGGACTTTGACAAGTAATCTTTATTGAGAAGAGGGAACACACGGGACCAAGTGGACCTAGTCCAAGTTTTGGGATGGAATGTAGCAACCAATGACGCTCCTATCCTATACAAGGTGAAAGGAAAGGACCATGCAAGAATATTTACTTCAAAAGGTTGAATTGATTTTGTTGAGGTCTAGCCTTGGGGATACCTAGGAAAAATTCGATCTTAGAGATAGGGCTTTGGATTCCCGGAGATTCCATTGTTAGAATTGCCTCAAATTTGGAGGAGAGGGAGGGGACCCACCAGCGTAGTAGCTTGTAGGAGATCAATTTTTTTCCTTGGGTCAATTCCTGGGAAATTGATGCCCTAGGTGAAATTTGAGGGCTACTCCTAGAAAAAAGTGGTAAAAGGTGAAAAAGGTGAAGAATATGACCACCCTTTTTAGGGATCAATGCCTAATTCACTTGGGGATATGGAATCAAGGATGATGATGAGTAAGAACTTGGTTTCTTGATCGAGGCCCAGAAATTCAGCTTCATCCAATGTTGAGAGAAAGAAAAAAAAAGTGGCCTTCAAGCATTTATACTTTAAATTAAATGATGCAAGCTTATCGATAATATCTAGGACATTTCATTCATATAACATTGGCCCATACATTAAATTATCTAAAACATGCTTAATTCCACCTTTCAATTATGCAACAACTAGCCCTAATTTTAGTAGTATGCAACAACAAAAATAACAACGTCAAAATTTACTTACAATGTTACAGAAGATATCCAACCAGAATTTCATTTGCAAGACAAAGATCCAAGAAAGGAAAACATCCATCTCCAAAAAATATCATCCAAAGTAAAAATGTGATGTTCTCTATGATTATAGAGATCCCAAGTCAAGTCATGATCCAAATGAATGTATCCAACATAAATATATAGCCTCCTAAGGAGTTCAAATTAGCTTATGGGCCTACATTAGCCCCTAATGATAAAATAATGTGCAAATAAAACCCCTAAAGGCCTAATTATATCCTGAAGTGCCATATTGAGGAATAAATTCTTTGGAATATGATGGACAAGGGGTTGGCTCCTTGTTCTCCAAGTAGTAGACATGTGGTGCTCCCAGTGGGTCTAAGGGCACATAAATGACCCCATGGGTCTCCATATGAATCAGAGTTGCCTATAGATCCTCTGTAATGGTCTCAGTGGTGGAATGAATGCTGCCATAACATTGTACAAGTCCTGGGACACCTGCCAAGAGTGTGGGGATCTTGTGGGGGCCTGTTGGGCATAATGTACCAAGCATATCACCATCATCCCAAAAGTGGATTGCTAGTAGTCTCTGAGTATCAATGAATATCCATGGAGTGTTGTCTGCTACTGTGGAGACCAATGGCTCTCTATGCACAACCTATATGTGCCAATGTCGACCTCTGGGGGTTAGGATCTCGTATAGGGACACCAAATCCAAATGGAAACCACCTGTAATCCTGCATAAGAGCCAAGGTGTCCCCTAGGCTTCCAGTACAACCAGTCATTAAAATAATTGGGTAAAATGGTTTACAAATCATGGATAATAAAGTGGGCACTTCATAATGGCATGCCCTTCTGTGGTGGGCTTTGGCATGTGCTAGTATCTCCAAGCTCCAAAGGGGGTTAACCAAGTACCTTATTAGGTGGTTTCAGCCCTTAAAGGGGATAGTATGTCCAAGGTACATCCCTCTAATGTGGGTGGAAAGTGATAAATAAGTGGAATGGAGTAGGGAATGAGAAGGGTGATCTTGGACCACATATTGGGGCATAGGGGTATCTAGATAAGGGGAAGCCCACACTTGGGTATGTAATGTGTAGGAAGAAGCAATCTTGGTACATGAGGTGCCTCAATCTTGATTTTTCCACCCTTCTTTATATGCCTTTTTCCTTTTATGAATTTTCTTTAATTAACTGCTTAGGGCTCAAAGAACAAGAGCATGATGTGTAAGATATAACAGTGATTACCCACTTTGAGATAGGGCAGTTCATTTCCCTCCAGGGGTTGGGACAATTATGGTTTCCTAATTGATAAAGGATTATCATCTAAGCCCTATGGAACCAAGGTGATAACCATGGATTGGGGTGGAGCTCATGTATTGTTTTTTTTCCCATGTGCTGATTATTTTGTTCCGGCCATCTTTTGCATTTTGTGGTACAATTTCTTGTTAAATGTGGCAAATTATGCTTTTTTCTTTTCTTTTAATTGCTTCAACCTCTGGGGCATCATTCTAGGCTTGACCCATGGTAGGGGAAAGGGGATAGGGTGGTTGGCCCTATGTGGACCCAACATGGAAATGTGGACCTAGGTGGGAGAAATGATGAATGGGGTATAGTGAGTGGAAAGGGAGTAATATATGCGGATAAAGGAGCGGGACCATGCACCCAAAGTTGGGGTTTCCCAAATAGTACCACCCTAGAACCAAATGGTCAATAAAGGAGATCCCACAGGACTAAGATCCAAGGGTAACAACCAAACGAGATCAAGGGGACAAGAGCACAAACTAATCCCACCCTTTCTACCAAATCACCCCGTCAATCCATACCTAGAAGTATCCATGATAAGTAAACCCAATACTCAATTACCAAATGAAAAGACATACCTTTATATTTGGGAGGCCCACCTTCAAACATACAATCAATACAAGCGGGTGATGGACCACATGGTAGGCTCGGGTGGTAGAGAAACGGCACAAAGAGCTAGTAGGAGGCTATAAGGCGCTGTTGGCTACTGGCTGAGGTTCATCATGGAGAAAAAATTCTCCTAGGGATATCACCCATGAAGTGGTGGGTAACATCTAGCTCTAGCTGGGACGTGATCTCTTGAAGAAGTGGACGAGGCTGCTCGAATAGGAGGTCATGATAACTCCAACAATCTCTTGGTCACTATATACCTGCTATTTGCGCATATCAAAGATCAAAGACACAAGGAAACATGTTTTTCACGGTGTCTTATGATCACCCATGCTTAATGTTAGCCCATAAGCCAACAAGAAATAAAATAATGCAATTTTTCTCTTCTCCTTTTTTTTTTTTTTTAATTTTTAATTTTTAATTTTTTAATATTTTTTTAACCTAAATTCAATCTAATCTATCATAAGAAACATCATATGCAGTTAGTTCTAATGAAACAATCACCATGCAATGCATCCTACCCTAACATGGATATAGTACAGAGTCAAGTATCAAGGAAAAGAGTGATGCAACTTATCTTGATTGGTTGAGGCCTAAGTTCATTGTTGAGTTTGGCAATGTAGTAATAGTCATCCCCAACTTTCCCATGAATCTTGATAGGAACCAACTCTTTGTCAACTAAGACCAAGTCCCCTATTTTGTATTCTTTCTTTGGTTTCCACCTTTTGCTTGGTTTGTGGTTTGGTCTTTTAAGGATATTGACCTCTTGTGAAGGAAGAATGGGAGAAGGATTCTAGGTGTTATGTGCTTCATAATAGGGAGTAGGCTAAATTACATGAGATAGGTAGGTAGGTTCTCTATGAAGGATCAAAGGGGTCCCATCAGATTAAGGGATGGTAGCATATGATAGATCCATTTGAACATGCCCCCCAATAGTGGCTCCCCATTTCCTAGATAGCAACATCCCCCATGCATTAGGAATATCAACGAAAACAATGTCCATGAGAAGGGATATGTCAGGGTTCCTAGCCAGATAGACCTTAAGATCTTTAATGAGACCCTCCACTTCCACAGGTTTGGAGTTAAATCCACACACCTTCTTGTATGGCAGGGTAATGATAAGACCCAATTGCTTCATAATAGTTAAAGGCATGATGTCTGCGGAAGCCCCTGAGTCGAGCATACAATTATGGAGATAAAGGTCATTGATAGCCAAAGTAAGCATAAAAGGTTCGTGTATGGGGTTACGATCGGGAATGTGAATGTTTTGCAAGTCTTCAGGTAACTCTTTCTCTTCAAAACTCAAGGACTTCTTAATTTGTTGTTGTTGTTTGGGAAGTTTGGAAATCTCCTTTAGAGGGGGAGATACGATCATCTTTCCAATAACAGTATCCATGTCAATGTTAAGCCCACCATGTTTTCCCTTTTCTTTATTTTTTGTGCTTTCTCCCTTATGAGGGCCCTCTTTCAGTTCAAATTTAGTTTGGGAATCCTTTTTCGGAGGATTTATCAGAAGGACTTTCTCTTTGGGAGTCTCTTTAGAGGGGACATTCTTGGGAGGATCTTGATTAGGAAATGAGCCCTCTTTGTTAGGCTCTTTGGAGTTTGCAGGGTCTTTGTTATTGTCTCTTCGGGAATATTGGACCCATTTGAATCTTCAACTATGCTAATCAGTGTTCAAAATAGGCTCTTGTTTCTCATATTTGGTTATGATCTCATTGATGGGGGGATGAGTGTATGAACCTCCGAGAAGAATGTTGAATATATCGGATTCTAGAAGGTTAGTTTGCTTGTTTGTCTCATCATCGTCACTCTCATCAATCTCACTAGGCTCATCTTCAGAGGATGAATCTTGGTCCACTATATTGGTTGGAGCCAAGGTATTTGGGACTTGATATGAGCTAGGCTTATCGTTCTCACATTGCTTTCTTGGAAAAGGCTTCCCCCTTAGAATAAAATTTGATTTTTGGGCCTTCTCCAAAGTGGTGATTTTGTTCATAACAATTTGATCTCGTGAATGGACTTCCTCGGTAAGTTTTTCCATTTTCTTGAGGATAGCTAGAAGGGTTTCCTCACGTTGATCCTTTGATTTCTCCTTCTTAGTCTTAGTTCTAGATTTAGGAAGGTCATCAACATTCATTTTTGAGATACAATGGTTTTCCTCAACCTACATTGCTATCTCTTTGGCTTTAGCCAATGTGGAAGGTTTCTTGTCTCTCAAGGCATAGATTAGGTGGTCCTCAATAGCTTTAACAGACTGATCAAGGATGTTAGCATCGAAAGGCTTCAGGTAATTAGGGATATCTCATACAACCCTATCAAAATTTTGAATGAATTCCTAGAGGTCTTCCCTTCCCTTGGATATTTGATAAAACTTCTCGATGTTGAAGGTTCCCTAGGCATTGGAAGACCACCTTTTCATGAATAGGTCTTCAAACTCATCAGAGTCACTAATGCATCTAGGGGGAAGACTAAGGTACTAGTCTCTAGCTTGTAAAGCAAACAACATCATGATTCGATCTTCATCGAAGATAATCTTAGGGGACAGTTGCCAATAAAATTCTTCAACAAAGTCACGAGAACTCATAGTGGCATCTCCTTTGAACCTTGGCAACGATCAGTTCTATTTTTTAGGTATGGATTAGGATCATTACTTAGCTTCAAAGGAGCAAATATGCTAACCAAATGTCTTTCACTTTTGGTCATCTTGTTGTTTCCAGTGCCAGAGGTATCTGTCATTTTCAGAGTGGGGTCACTTGCTTTTACAAATTCTGGAAGGAGAGAGGTGCCACGAAGTGATGGTTTGCGATTCCTTCTTGCACCAGCCCTAGTTAAAGGAGGAATGTTGTATTTTTCATGCAAACTAGGGGTTTTGACATTGAGTGGAGTCGCCAGAGGAATAATGAGAATGTCATTAATGAATCAATTCCTCAATGATTATTCACTAGGAGGCAAACCTACTTCCTCCCCGGAAACGGTGCCAAAAATCTTATCAGTCAAACTAGTAGGGGAACGAAAAGGGGTTCCTAAAAGGGTACTTGCTAGGTTAAGGGCAATGGTGGAGGCTTAGCCCACTGTCACCACAACTAAGTTTCCCTGCTCTTTATGGACTTTCAAAGATGGGATGAGTCCCGGTAGTGTAGAGATCACTTGTAAAGTATATGTCAATGGATAGGTGGGAAGTGACCCTCGAAACACTTTCCCAAGGATGGAGTGAAGAATGGAACTTGCTTGCTCTTTAAGCAAGGGACCTGTTCCTCCAGGGATAAGGGGTGATGATTTAAGGGTTGAGGGAGAAGGAATATTCTTATAGACGAGGTTCTCAATCCCTATAATCCTTTGGAAACTTGCATTCCCAAATGGTCCTTAACAAGTAAGCTTTATTAAGAAGTGGGACCACACGGGGCCAAGTGGACCGAGTCCAAGTTTGGGGATGGAATGTAGCAACCAATGATGCTTCTATCCTAGACAAGGTGAAAGAAAAGGACTAAACAAGAATATTTACTTCAAAAGGTTGAATTGATCCCGGTGAGGTCTAGCCTTGGGGATGCCTACGTCAATTCGATCCTAGAGATAGGGCTTGAGATTCCTGGAGATTCCACCATTAGAATTGCCTCAAATTTGGAGGAGAGGGAGGGGACCCACCAACGCAATGGCTTGTAGGAGATCGATTTTTTTCCTTGGGCCAATTCTTAGGAAATTGATGCCCTAGGTGACCTTTGATGGCTAGTCCTAGGAAAAATTGGTAAAAGGTGAAAAAGGTGAAGAAGATGAACACCTTTTTAGGGATCAGTGCCTAATTCACTTGGGGATATGGATTCAAGGATGATGATGAGTAAGAACTTGGTTTCTTGATGAAAAGGCCTAGAAAGTCAGCTTCATCCAATGTTGAGAGAAAGAAAAGAAAAGTGGCCTTCAAGCATTTATACTTTAAATTAAATGATGCAACCTTATTGAGAATCAATAGGACATTTCATTCATATAACATTGGCCCATACATTAAATTTAGCTAAAACATGCTTAATTCCACATTTCAATTATGCAACAACTAGCCCTAATTTTAGTAGTATGCAACAACAAAAATAACAACGTCAAAATTTACTTACAATGTTACAAAATATATCTAACCAGAATTTCGTTTGCAAGACAAAGCTCCAAGACAAGCAAAATAGACCAAATCCATACATCAAAATTCATCCATCTCCAAAAAATATCCTCCAAGGAAAAAATGTGAATTTCTCTATGATTAGAGAGATCCTAATTCAAGTCATGATCCAAATGAATGTATCCAACATCAATATATAGCCTCCTAAGGAGTTCGAATTAGCCTATGGGCCGACATTATCCCCTAATGATAAAATAGTGTGCAAATAAAACCCCTATTGGTGACAAGCCCACCAAACTAGCTCAAAAGTGTAAAAATAAGTCTCACAAGCGGAAAAATAATAATATGTACATGTTGTGGGCCCTCCAAAGGCCTAATAATGTCCCAAAGTTCCATACTAAGAAATAAATTCCTTAGAATATGATGGACAAGGGGGTGGCCCCTTGTTCTCCAGGTAGTAGACCTGTGGTGCTCCCAGTGGGTTTGAGGGCACATAAATGACCCCATGGGTCTCCATATGAATCGGAGATGCCCGTAGATCCTCTACAAGGGTCCGAGTGGTGGAATGAATGCTTCCATGACATTGTACAAGTCCTGGGACACCTTCCAAGAGTGTGGGGCTCCCGTGGGGGCCTGCTGGGCATAATGTACTAAGCATATCACCATCATCCCAAAAGTGGATTGCCATTAGTCTCTGAGCATCAATGAAGATCCATGGAGCATTGTTTGTTGTTGTTGAGGCCAATGGCTCTCTATGTACACGCTATATGTGCCAATGTAGACCTCTGGGGGTTAGGATCTTGTATAGGGAGACCAAACCCAAATGGAAACCACCTATAATCATGCATAAGATCCATTGCATCCCCTAGGTTTCCAGTACAACCAGTCATTAAAATAATCGGGTAAAAGGGTTTACAAATCATGGATAACAAAGTGGGCACTTCATAATGGCATGCCCTTCTGTGGTGGGCTTTGGCATGTGTTAGTGTCTCCAAGTTCCAAAGGGGGTTAACCAAGTACCTTATTAGGTGGTTTCAGCCCTTAAAGGGGATAATATATCCAAGGTACATCCCTCTAATGGGGGTGGCAAGTGATAAATAAGTGGAATGGAGTACGGAACGAGAAGGGTGATCCTATGCGACATATTGGGGCATAGGGGTAGCTAGATAAGGGGAAGCCCACACTTGGGTATGTAATGTGTAGGAAGGAGGAATTGTGGTATAGGAGGTGCCTCGGTCTTAATTTTTCCACCCTTCTTTATATGCCTTTTTCCTTTTATGATTTTTAGTTAACTAATTTCTCAAGGCTCAAGGACAAGAGCATGATGTGCAAGATATAGCAGTGATTACCCCCTTTGAGGTAGGGTGACTCATTGCCCTCCAGGGGTTGGGACAATCATGAGCTCCTAATTGATAAAGGAGGCTCATCTAGGGCGTATGGAACTAGGGTGATGACCATGGATTGGTGTAGAGCTCATGTATTGGATTTTTCCCATGTGCTAGTTATTTTGTCTCGACCATCTTTTTCATTTTGTGGTACAATTTCCTGTTAAATGTGGCCAATTATGCTTTTTTATTTTATTTTAACTACTTCAACCTCCGTGGCATCATTCTAGGCCTGACCCAAGGTGGGGGCAAGGGGATAGGGAGGTTGGCCCTATGTGGACCCAACATGAAAATGTGGACCCAGGGGGAGAAATGATGAATTGGGTATCGTGAGTGGAAATGGATTAATATATGCGGATAAAGGAGATAGACCATGCATCCAAAGTCAGGGTTTCCCAATTAGTACCACCCTAGAACCAAATGGTCAATAAAGGATATCCCACGGGACTAAGATCCAAGGGTAACAACCAAAAGAGATCAAGGGGACAAGAGAAAAAACCAAGCCCACCCTTTCCACCAAATTCCCCCATCAATCCATACCCAAAAGTGTCCATGATAAGTAAACCCAATACCCAATTACCAAATGACAAGACATACCTTTAGATTCGGGAAGCCCACCTTCAAACATACGATCAATACGGGGGGGGGGGGGGTGAGGAACCACATGGTTGGCTTAGGTGGCAAAGAAATGGCATAATGAGCTAGTAGGAGGCTGCAAGGGGCTACTAGCTTCTGGCTGAGGCTCATCATTGAGAAAAAATTATCTCGGGGATATCACCCACGAAGTGGTGGGTAACGAGTCCCACTACTCGATTTACTTGACCATATGTCTATATTTTCTTTCTTTTCAAATTTCAATTGATCCATGGTTTAGACCCACACTTTTGTCCCATGGTATTGACCCACAAGCCTTAACTTCAAAACCTTCTACAATTCATCATAATGGGGACAATTAGAAACAAAAACAACTAATAAATGCAACAGATTATTGCATAAATGCCAAATACACCTATATGACCCACGTAACCCAATAATGCAGGAAAAGTGTATGTTGCAATGATGGGAAATATCTTTGCGCACAAGATATTGGTATTGGTTCAAATCCCATGATGAGAAGACAAATGTATGAAACTACACCAACACATGATATATCAGCTTTAACCATAGTTCCGATTGTAATCATGTTTGACACGACCAAAATCACAAGTGACACAATTAAAAAAAAAAAATCATAGTTGTAAGTAAAGTGTCGTTCTACTAGATTTACCCATAAGCCACATGGCAATTCCACTACATGGAAGCATCAACAAACTTGTTACTACACTGATTAGAAGTGGCGTTGACCTACATCAGTGGAAACATTTCCTTTGTTTTTGCAGCAGTGGCGTCGACTACATTCTTGCTTTGAATTGCAACAATAGCTAGGAATATTCATAGTTGTCGTAGCTTCAACTTCAGGTTTCATTGTCGGAGTTGTAGCAAGTGGAGGTATTGCAATAATGGGATTTGCAACAACAGGAATTGTAGCAATGAGAGTTGCAACAACAAGCATTGTAGCAGCTGTGTTTGGTTGTTGAATTACGACAATGTTGCTAAGAAAAGTTGCAACCAATATAGTCTAATGATTGTAATTACAAAAATAGGCATTCAACAGAGTTTCAACAAAAAAAATTCAGTAGTGGGAGTTGCAACAACAGGATTTAGAGAAACAAGTTTGTAGCAGCTAGAAATTAGCAACAAAAAATCAGCATTGCCCCTTTGAATGACAACAATTCTTTTATCAACAATTCTTTTGACATTAATGACAACACCTGTTCAACAATCTCCCCCTTTGGAATTGATGGCCACACTATCGGACATGATCTAGTCATTGTTGTACTTTAGCTGAGAACTCCCATTTGTTGGCTTCCCCTATTCACTGGTTGGCTCTTTTTCTTCTTTTGTCTATTTATTCTCCCCCATTGACATCAATGGAAAAGGGCTATGTGAGTTCTACTCCATTTGTGCTTGTGCATTTAATATCCTCTCCCAATGGCAACATAAATATCCTTGGAAATAAATGTTTTGTCTATATTACTCCCATTGTGATTATGTTATAGATGAATAGCAATTTTCTCCTACATTACACTTTGTGAAGAAGGCATCGTGTGGTGGACTATAGTTATTTACTTCTCTTTTTAATAATAAAGTGAAGAAGAGATCACTCCCAACCTCTATTTAAGAAACACAAAAGTTTTTTTGGGTAGTGGTTTGGTAAACATATATGCAACCTATTCTTTTGAGGAAATATGTTCTAATTTGATAATCTGATTAGCTACTTGCTCTCTAAGAAAATGATACTTGATAGGAATATACTTTGTCTTAGAGTGCATAACAAGGTTCTTAGAGATATTAATAGCACTAGTGTTATCACACATAATGGACATGGGTTGGTCACAATTTACTTGAATGTCTTGGAGTTTTTTCTTCATCCATAGAACCTGAGTGCGACGTCTAGTTACTGCAACATACTCTGCTTCGGTTGTGGAAAGGGAAATTGAAATTTATTTCTTGTTGAGCTAGGAGACTAGACAACTTCCTAGAAAAAATGCTCCTCTGCTAGTTCCTTTCTTTTCATTAACGCTACCAACCCAATATGCATTTGTGTAAGCTTTGAGAGTGAAATATTTGGTTCTTGGATACCATAAGCCAAAATATATGGTCCCTTGTAAGTACCTGAATCTCCTCTTCATTGTACGTGCATGAGTTTCCTTTGGATTTGACTGAAATTTGCCCACTAATCCCACTACTTGCATAATATTTGTTCTTAGGGCTATTAGATAAAGTAAATTTCCAATCATAGACCTGTACATGGTCTAATCTACCTCTAAAGATTCATCATCCTTCCTGAGTTTACATCCTATTACCATGGGTGTGTTCAGAGGTGCACAGTTCTCCATTCCAAATTTCTTCAATATTTCTTTAAGATATTTAGTTTTAGAAATAAAAAATCCTTTATCGATTGATGAACTTACAATCCAAGAAAAACGAAAATTCTCCCAACAAAGACATTTCAATTTCCTTCTACATATCAGTTGCAAAAATTTGACTCATAAAATCAACATCACTACCAAAAAGTAGATCATCCACTTAAACAACAACTAAAATATTGTAGTTTTCATATGTAATATACAATTTGTTTTGTTTTTTTGTTCCAATTTTGAAGATTTACTATTGTAGGTATTTATCTAGTCTCGAGTACTAGGCCCTAGCTGCTTGCTTTAACCCATAAAGGGATTTCTTCAATTTGCACACATGATCCTTTTCTTCTAATTTCTCAATGTACACTTCTTGTAGTTTTCCATTTAGAATGTTTTTTGGCACCCATATGATAAACTTTAAACCTCTTGAAGCATGCAAAGACAAAAACATCCTTATGGATTCAAGTCTAGAAAATTGTGCAAATGTTCTTCCAAGTCAACACTTTCTAGTTGTGTATACCCTTTATATACTAGTTTGGCTTTATTCTTGACTACCTATCCATATTCATTCAAATTATTCCTAAAAACCCACTTAGTTCCATTCACATTCTTGTCCTTAGGTCTTGAGAAAGGTTTCCATGTTTGATTATTTTCAATTTAGTCTAGTTCTTCATTCATAACCTCGACTCAATGCTCATCTTGACTAGCTTACGCAACATTTTTGGGTTCTATTATGGATAACAAGTTGAGATTTGCATGGCTTGGTGGTCTTAAAAGTGTTCATCTAATTTGAACTCCTGATTCTTTATTTCCAAGAATTTGATTATCTAGATTATGCTTTTGAACATACATGGATGGAGATTTTGGATGTCATTACTTTGTCTCTTCCTCCTCTTGTTCCTCTTTCTTTTCATGATCTTCATGTTCATATTCATTGTTGATTGGATCATTTGAATTGTTTTTCCTATGGTGTCTCTCCTTGTAGGGTAATGCTTCATCTACTTTCACATCAATGTAGTTAACAATTTTGTTTGATATTTTGTTATAGCATCTTTAACCTTTGATTTTAGTCACATAACCTGAAAATATGCCTTCATCTACTTTGGAATCAATTTTTTCCAAGTTTTCCTCATTTATTTTGATATAGAATTTTCTGCCAAAGATTTTAAAATGTTTAATTGATGTTGGACTTCCAAACCACAATTGATGAGGTTTTGTGTTATTGTTTGTCCTGATATGAGATTTGTTCAAAATGTGAATTGTTGTGAAAACAACTTTAGCCCAAGAGGGTTTTGGCACCTTCCTTTCATCAAGCATAGTTCTTGACATTTGCTACATTGTTTAGTTTTTCCTTTCAGCTACACCATTTTGTTGAGGAGTTCTAGCAATTGAGAATTTTCTTTTTATTCCATGATATTTATATAATTCATTAACTCATCAGATGTAAACTCTCCTCCTCTGTCATATATCAAACAAATTATTTCTGGCCAGATCTTTGAATAATTTAAACTTGCCAAATGCTTTGGATTGTTCTTTTAAGAACACAACCGATGTCAACTTAGTATAGTTGTCTATTATCAACTTGAAATACCTCTCGCCACTTTGGGTTTATGTACTTTTGGGTCCACAAATATTTGTATGAACTAGCTCTGATGGTCTTGTTGAATGTTCCTTTGCCTTAAATTTCACTTGAGTCTACTTCCCAAATTGACAAGGTTTTCATATTGTATTATTGGGCTTTGAAATTTTGGGCAATTTTTTCATTTACTTCTTCTTGTGAGCCTAGGTGATAAAAATTAATGTGACCTAATATTTTGTGCCATAGCAACTTTCATCAAGTTTCCCTATGCAAAACTTTTCATTGTCTTCATTAGGAATATGCACATTGCTTGGGGTTCTTGATGCACTTGCCACAACTCTCCCTATAGTTGCTTTCTTTATTTCCCAACCTTTAGAGTGAAAGGTGATATCATACCCTTGATCACACATCCAAATTACACTCAATAGCTTGCGCTTAAGTTCATCATCATACAAGACATTTTGAGACTTACCTTTGTCATTGGCTAGATTGTTTGTGTCTTTGCCAACAATGTTTTCTAGTGCATTGTTCCCAAAGGAAACTTGCCTCCTTTATCTTCTTTCAGAGATAGAAACTTGATTTTATCGCCTATCATGTATTTTGAGCACCCACTATCAATATACCACTAACTCCCTTGGTTTTATGCACACAAGACAAAGCCATACTCTTCTTACTTCTCTTGTCTCATTTTCTTCGAAGTCTTTGTCACTTCTTTTGCTTGAGTATTCTAGTTGTAAGATCTGATTTGACTGCTTCTACAATTAGTTTCTTTGTGTCCATAATTATTGTGGTTATAACACTCAATGAGATCCATCAATGGAAAAAAATAGTTATTCCATTTGTTGTTGCTCTTTTGGAAATTTATACATATGTTATATCTATTTCTAGAGATCTAATAATTTTCTTTCCTTTTAATTTTGGCATAGTCATTTGTAGCATAGGCTTTGTAGTTTATAGCTTTGTGACTAAAATTAGTACATGAGTAATGATAGCCATAAAAAAATTTGGTACTTGGGAGAAAACAACCTTCGTAGAGGAAAGGTTCTTATAGCTTTGCTTTAACCATCTTTATGAGGAAGCTCAGATCTTTGTTACTTATTTAATTTATCTTGAGTGTTACTTGCATTGATGATTTGGGTATTTCTTTGCTATTCCCGAGCTTTGTTAGTGCCTCTGCTTACATCACTACTGGATTCTTGAAGCATTTCAGCAAATATTTTTGGTTTGTTACTTTCATATTTTTGTGTACTTATTTCTTCTTCATAACCCATACTTGTCTTAATGAAGGGAGATCTTTTTCTGTTGAGAATTGTCTCTAAGGTTTAGTTCCTTTAGCAAACTTTAAATTTTGATTAGCATGAGATTTTATTTCTCTAATTTCTTCTTTGTAGAAACAAATTCCTCTTCTAGTTTTTCACATTCTTTTGACTTTTCTTTCAATTCTCCTAGAATTATTTCTTCAATCCTCTTAGCTTCTTCTAATTCAATTTTTAGAAGAATGATTGATGACTCATTAGACTCATGCTCTTTCCTTTCATACTTCATCAATAGATATTTTTGCTTCTTATTATTTCTCCTAAGGTTGTCTATTTCTTTCAAATCACTAATCATTTCACCTTCAAGATTTACTTCACCTACCTCTTCATTTGACTCCACTTCCTCTTGTCCTTTTGTAGCACTCCCTCCCACCCCCTTGAATTATTTTGAGATGTGGAAAGTGCTACCGATATCTTAACCCTACTTTTATAGTATGCCATGAAGATGGGGCTATGAAATTTTGGTAGCAATATCTTAGATTTGACATATCATTATTCCATCCAACACATAATTTTTTTATAGAAACTAAAATCAATATATTTACACAATTTTGCAAAGAAAAATATACCTATAAACTTACCTTGATATACATTTAAAGGGGTAAAAATTAACTTATTCATCTATGGTTGATAAGTAAAGGAAACTTACCTTTCTGCTTCACATGTGAAATTATGTGAAATAGGTCTTAACGAAACGAGCAATCATTTAATACTTGACTTTGGCTTTGATATATTGAGCCAAATTAGTATGTGATACCAAATGATCAATCCCTATTCTCATCATAAACAAAGCTTGGAATTGTATTACATACTTTTATTTGGAATAGAAAAATGAATGAATTGTAAATAAACACGTAGTTTAAAAAGGCTATAATTTTCCTAGAAAATAATAAAAAAATTGGCATGATTGTGAGAAAATTTGGCAGAAATTTTTGAAAATATGGGTTACAGTTGTCAAGATTTAGGATTTTGGGTGCCCATAGGTTCTTGAAGGTGTTGAATCCATTTCCACCATCAAAAAAACAATTTAAACATTCTCACAACTGAATTCCTTAAAAAAATTTATCAAATTCTGAAAAGAAATTCGCTAGACAAAATTGCGGCCTTATTAAACAAGGTTGTAAGGAAATATATGTATTATGTTAAGAAAGAGCATACACAGTAAAAATATATATGAACTCTTGATAAACAAAATATGAACATCAAAAAAATTCAATAATATTCTTTCTTGGAAATTACAGAGTAGGATTTCATCCCTAAAATGAACTAAGATTCGAAAGGTAGCCAAGTTATGTGTGATACCCTTTTTTTTTACGAGTTGTCTCTAGTGAGACTTTTTGGAAGCTTTTCTGGTGGGTTTTTCCAGTCTAATTTCTCTAAAATCTAGTAGAAATTTATTGAAATCACAAGCTTGATGGTAACCCCTGCACAATTGAAGTGCCCTATGGGTTTTTCACGGTGTTGAATCCATATATACAGTCAAAAAACCAATTTAAATAACACAAATCAAGATTTCACCTCAAATTTTTCCACTGGATTCCAGCATCGAAAAGTCCAAAAAGTTGCACTAAATTTTTCTCGTCGAGAGGTGTAGGATTGATCTAAAGATCATCCCATTCCGACGAGTATTTATGGAGATATGAATTTATTTGTAATTACTTGAGAAATTGTCAAGGTCAGCCAGCAGCTAAGTGTGTGGCACACATGCCCAACGTTTCATATAAATAGAAGAGAGGTTGAGTAATTTGCAACTCATCTCATCACTCATCTTCTCTCTCTCCTACGCATTAAATGAGCCTCTCTCTCTCACACGTGTGGCTGAAAAAGGAAGACACAGATTTTTGGTTAGGGCAGCTTTGACTTGGTTTGACCTAGCTGCAGGTGGGCAGATTGGATAGCGTTGGCCAACGTGGAGGCTTTCTTGACTGTGGATTGGGTCGGGCAACCTCTTCTAGGCTAGCCGTAGTTCTGTTCAACAACTTTGACTAGGTTTGACCACCCCTTTAACCAGCGTTGACTGTCAAGGAGCTACTGTAGGTTTGACAAGACTTTGACCAAGTGTTGACTGCTATTTGACTGAGATTTTTGGACTGTTGTGGGTTGCTAAAGACAGCTGTTGAAGGCTGAGTTCTTCAAGTTGACTAGAAGTCAATCTGGGGTTGTTTTGACCAAGTTTGATTGTGCTGATTTAGGGCTCTTTGCTGCTATTATAAAATTACAGAATTCTGCATTGTATTGTTTCTCTCTGCTGAACTATTGAAGATAAAAGAAGATTTGATCAAAGGGTTTCCCCATATTGGGGTTTGTCCTTGGCTAGCCGCCACATCTTGTGTCTCTTGTCTTGGCTTGTTTTCTGTCGATATTTTAATGTTCTATCTGCACTTTATCTTATGTTTATGTGATTGCGAATATGTGGCTAATAAGAAGAAAAGAAGTAAACTGCTCTAAGCATAGAACATACCTAAAATTAACATGGTATCATAGCTAATGTGAAGACAATGCCCAAGCAAGAGTGAAAGAGCAATCATCGAAGACAGTTGGGAAAGGACAAAAGGATCAATGGGTTCCTTATCCCTCTTCAAATTCACTGAGGGTGAAATCGAAGCAGAGAATATTGTCAGAATGGCATAGTGAAATATGGCCTACCTAAATATCACTTCATTGGGAAGACAGGATTGCAGGGTGGAAGGAAAGGAAAATAACTAGTTCGGCCATTATGCGAAGGAGTGTCCAAATGGTAGGGACACATCACTTGATTATGATAACAATCATTCTAGGGACATCTTCAATGGTCAGAGGAATGACAGGTAATGCAGGTCATCAAGAAAATTGTTAGGCCCCTATACTACTAGTGTAACCCTTTATTATTATTAGTACAACCCCCTTATTATATTGATGTACCCATGTAGTGCCCCTATTGTTACTATTGTGCCCCATAGAAGCCCACTATTGTTATTATTGTGCCCTTACATTATTATTGTTTATGTGGCTCTGATTATATAATGACCCCTTAGACTCCTATATATAGAAAGGAGGTCGTTTCATTTGTATTATCCAAGAATTGTTTCATTTATGTAATCTAAAAGGAGGATTCCCCCTCGAAGAGGCTGAATTCTAAGGCGTTGCATCTTTTCTATCTTTTCTTGAGCTGGTTTCATAACATTTGGTATCAGAGCTTTGGATTCTAGGGTTTCGCTGTTCCAAACAGGTCATCGTGGCATTTTCGCTATATTTTTTTTTCTGTGACGTTTCGGAAGTCGCAAGAAAAAACCATTTGATAATAAATCGCTTTGAATCTTGGGTCCAAATTTCAGAGCTTTTCGCGCCATATTTGCGGAGCTATGATCTGAGGAAGTTGGTCTTTTTGCAGACTCCTGAATTACATTCCAAACAGGTGACCTGAGGAAAATCGTCATAACTTTCTCTCTGGAGATCAGATTGAAATTTCGTAAGAAGGTACAGAAAGAGGACGGACTGTAGTTTCTTGTATCCATTTTTCAGATCCAAAGGTCGAAACAGAGACATGTGGCACGTCGTACAAGTTCGCTCTATTGAATTAGTCTATAATCAGGTCACTGTGGTAGATTTGGCATAACTCTTCCTTGGAGAATCCAATTTGGATCAGACTGGTGGCATTGGAAAGAGGACACAGAGGGCTACGACAGGTTGCAATTTCAGAACTTAAAAATCTGAAAGTACAGAGTTACAGTCATTTCAAGATCGTGCTCCTAAAATCAAGAAAAAGCAAGATGAGGAAGTTTGATGGCAAGGATCCGGTAAATTGGATACGTCAGATGGAGCAATATTTTGATCTACATGGTGTACCACTGTTACAAAAAGGTATGTATTGCATC
>APFE030216790.1:41966-60444 GCA_000404065.3 Pinus taeda | reverse complement strand
TAGTACAACCCACTTATTTGATGTACCCATGTAGTGCCCATATTGTTACTATTGTGCCCCATAGAAGCCCACTATTGTTATTATTGTGCCCTTACATTATTATTGTTATGTAGCTCTGATTATGTTATGACCCCTTAGACTCCTATATATAGAGAAGAGGTCTTTTCATTTGTATCATCCAAGAATTGTTCATTTATGTAATGTAAAGGAGGTTGCCCCCTCGAAGAGGCTGAATTCTAAGGTGTTGATCTATCTTTTCTATCTTTTCTTGAGCTGGTTTCATAACAGAAATGACTGACTCTTTAGAGAAAGCAAGGAACCCCAGATATGAAGAATCAAATGTTGTTTCTGATAAGATAAAGAAGCACTATCTTGCATTGGCCCTCTCCTTCAGATTCTTTATGAATCTGGCTTATCGATTATAGTGCTTCAAGGCACTTCATCAGATAGAAGGGTACCCTCTCTAACTTGGTAGAGATGGAAACAATCATGGGATTATACTTGGAGCCAATGCCGCCTATCCCAGAAAGGGTGTAGGGAATGTTTCCCCGTAATTGACTGAGGATAACTCGATTAATTTACAGAATCTCTTTTATGTACCTGATCACAAGAAGAACCTGGTGTCCATTTCGGCAATGGAAGTTAAAGGTTATAGGGTGGCATTAATCGATGGAAAGGTATGTGTTTGAAAATGAAAATTTCTAAGATGCTTTTGAGTTCAGGGTTGGCAATTTGTATCAAGTTGCAGGATGGTCCATTGGGGACCATATCAGTTGACACATCTCATCTATAGCACCAGATGTCTACTTATGGGGCCCTACCCGATGTGAGTCAGATGGTGACTTAGATGCCTGAATTCAAGAAGAGCATGAAGGTACATGTCTGAGATGTATCGAAGGAAAATCTTACAAGGGGACCATTCCCCTTATGTAGCAGGCCCACAGGTTTGGAACAACCCGAGGAGTTTGAGATACATGATTGGTAATCTCATGTATACAGGTGGAAGAAAGCCCTCTATGGCTTGAATGAAAACACCCCAGACATAGTATGAGAGGATTGACTGCTATCTGATGAAGCTGAGATTCACTAGGAGTGAAGCCAATCCAAACCATTGCTCGAAGGTTGTGGATGATAGACCTCTCATACCGACATCTTCTAAGGACTACCTATTTCTGACAGGTGCAGGCCCTCTCATTCACAAATGTAAGAGGGAGTTGGCTTCTGAGTTTGAGATCAAGGACCTAGGACTGATGCACTATTTCCTAGGACTAGAAGTCTGGCAGAAGCCAAGGGAGATTTTCCTATCTCAAGGAAAATATGTGGTGAAGATATTGGAGAGATTCGGTATGGTGGAATGCAAGCCTGTAACTACCCCGATGGAGCTTGACTTCAAGAAGTTAAGTGGTAGTGTTGCTAGACCTATTTTACGAAATGCTACCGAGTATCGTCAACTCGTCGGAGCATTGATGTTCTTGGTGAACTCCCATTCAGATATATGCTTTGTTGTCAACACGTTGAGTCAACATATGGTTGAACCTCACCACACACATTGGATTGGTGCCAAGAATCTGTTGAGATATCTTCATGGCACGATCACTCATGGGTTGAGATACACTGTCGAAGATGTGAGACTACTTGGATATACTGATGTTGATTAGGAAGGTAGTGTGGTGGACTGAAAGAGCACTTTCGGGTGCTGTTTCTCTTTGGGATCTGCCTTGATATCTTGGATGAGCAGGAATCAGAAGTTAGTGGCTTTGAGCACCACTGAGGAAAAGTACATTGCTGCTAGTATGGCCTCCTGTGAGGCAGTATGGTTGCAAAATCTCTTCAGTGAGCTGTTTGGATTTACATTGGATACCACTGTGATCTTGTGTGACAACCAGAGAAGGATTCATTTATCAGAGAATCATGTATTTCATGATCGCTCCAAGCATATCGATATCAGGTACCACTATATTCGAGATATGGTGCAGCGGGGAGAAATAAGGCTCCAACATATCAGTATAGATGAACAGGTCACCGACATTTTGACAAAGCCCCTGGGAAAGGTCAAATTATTGATTTTCTGAGAACGACTTGGTGTCGTTCAGAGAACCTCTTATGAGGGTCGAGTATGATGTATTGAGATCTGGGAGCTCCAGGGGGCGCGGGGTACTTCTTGGAGTGACATGCGACCACAGGGCGACTCACCATCCCCTGGTGGTGCACTATGTATAGGGTGAAAGGTTTAACCTTCCCCTGTGACACCCCATGGCAACTGTGGAACAAGATGATTAGTTCTCTTGTGGGCCAGGATGATTAGTTCTCCATGGCAACTGTGGAATAGGATGATTAGTTCTCCTATGGGCCAGGATGATTAGTTTTCTGTGGTGTCTATTGGACAAGATGATTCGTTCTCCTGTGGATAGGATGATTAGTTCTCTTGTCGAGGCATCCTACCCATGCAATATGGGACTCATGGGAAGTACCTCTCATCTAATCAATGAGTAGGGAAATGGGGTTAGAGACCATAGTAGTACTATCAATGGACGCATCGTTGTATCTACCGTACTCCCTATGCTAGGATGACCTCCATTGATCTGGGATCAGTGAGAGTGGTATGACATTCTGAGATTGACTTTGGGTCAGTGGAGGATGGTGTGATACATCCTCGATCATTTCTTCTTCTTCATAGTTCGAGCAGAGCAGAGCAGGGCCAAGTTGTGTAGAGCAGTGCATTTGATGGCTGGGATAGTAGCGACGATTAGACGGATTATAGATGGAGTTCTCCCTAGTTGAGAGGGAGTGTTAAAATTGGAAACTAGGGCCAAACTCCATGTGGATCACCTTATTTATGGTTGCTGATATTTTTCCTAGATTCCTCTCATCAAGAGGTGTAGGATTGATCTAAAGATCATCCGATTTCGACGAGTATTTATGGAGATATGAATTTATTTCTAATTACTTGACAAATTGTCAAGGTCGGCCAGCAACTAAGTGTGTGGCACACATGCCCAGCATTTCATATAAATAGAAGAGAGGTTGAGTCATTTGCAACTCATCTCATCACTCATCTTCTCTCTCTCCTACGCATTAGATGAGCCTCTCTCTCTCACATGTGTGGCTGAAGAAGGAAGACGTTGATTTCTAGTTAGGGCAGCGTTGACTTGGTTTGACCTAGCTATAGGTGGGCATATTGGATAGCGTTGATTAGCGTGGAGGCTTTCTTGACTACAGATTGGGTTAGGCAGCCTCTCCTAGGCTAGCCGCACTTCTGTTCAGCAACTTTGACCAGGTTTGACCAGCGTTGACTGTCAAGGAGCTGCTGCAGGTTTGACCAGACTTTGACCAAGTGTTGACTATTGTTTGACTTAGATTTGTGGATTGTTTTGGGCTATTGAAGACAATTATTGAAGACCGAGTTCTTCAAGTTGACTAGAAGTCAATTCGGGGTTGTTTTGACCAAGTTTGACTGTGCTGATTTAGGGCTCTCAGTTGTTCTTATAAAATTACAGAATTCTACATTGTACTATTTCTCTCTACTGAACTATTGAAGATAAAAGAAGATTTGATCAAAGGGTTTCCCCGCATTGGGGTTTGTCCCTGGCTAGCTGCCACATCTTGTGTCTCTTGTCTTGGCTTGTTTTTTGTCAATCTTTTAATGTTCTATCTGCACTTTATCTTATGTTTATGTGATTGCTAATCTATGGCTAATAAGAAGAAAAGAAGTAAACTGCTCTAAGCATAGAACATACCATAATTTAACAATGGGTAACCCCTGTACAATCGAAGTTCCCTAGGGATTTTTCACGGTGTTGAATCCATATATACAATCAAAAAATAATTTAAATAACACAAATCAAGATTTCACCTCAAAATTTTCCACTGGATTCCAGCACTGGAAAGTCCAAAAAGCCGCACTAAAGACAACTCTTTTTTTGTGTGGCTTGAAGCCGACAATTCTACTTTATCAATTCGTTGAATCTAGTTTACATAACAAATATTTTCGGCATACCTCCTTAACTTATGCCAGTTATACATAGTGAGAATGAGGAAGAAGTCCAATGCTTCCTAATATCTCTCTCTCTCTCTCTCTCTCGATATATATATATATATATATATATATATATATATATATATATATATATATATATAATATATGCATGCTATGGGTTTGATATCCATATTGTAAACATAGTCAATATAACCATCATTATTTCAAGGGGTTACTCGAACTAATATGGTGTATTTCTATTTTTTTTAATAATTCACTCTTTGACAATTCAAAACACATCTAGAAATATCATATCAAAATTATTCACAGAAGCCTAAACTCTTAAATTCAAAACAGATTTAGCCCATTTAACTCACAAATCATCTATTGATTTGTTTATTGGTATGACTCATATGGTAAGGCAATGACTAGCCTCTTGAACCATTAATTTAATGGCATGGAATTGAACATCTTCAAATGGATTTTAACAAGAGACAATGAGGTGCACCACCCCATGTTTAACTAGGCATATTGCATAGTGTTAATTGATAACAGATAAGTGGAATCTCATAGAGCCTTAACTTATTATTGAGTTCAATTCTTATGAATTCCTTATCCCTTTACATGTCAATCCCACTAACTTAGTGGGCGCGACTCCACTAACCTTCACCAAACATTATATATATATATACATACATACATATCTATATATATATAGATATCAGTAATTCATGAAACCTAAAATTCAGAGGTGAGAGGACACTTGATAATAATCACTCGAGCATATTGTTAAGGTAAGACACAAAGAGCATCCCCCAAGCCAATATGTGTGTGTGTGTGTGACACGCCAACTCGAATATGTGTGATGATATGAGTGAATATTATGGTAAAGTAGAGGTCATAGAAGGGGTACAACCCTAAAAAATATTTAGTATGTGATTATAGGTTGATGTCAATTGCTTCAAGGGCACAACCCCAACTAATTTCTTAGCATACATATATATCTTTCTTAGTTGGAATGGCAAGAAGGTCTGAGCATTGACATAAGTTGATTCACCCTCTCTATTAAATCATGTAACATGGTTTTTCTCAACCATTACATAATTAATTATTTAAATTTGGGGGTGTTCAATCAAATTTACATTTAAAGTACAGGGTCTTTACCTAGCCACGCAAAATTACGTAGTTGCATACTGTAACATCTCAACTATTTATCCATACAACCACAATTATAAATCTATATTTGGTCATTCTCTTTTACAATATTGATGGTCATAGATTGTTATACAAATTTCATAACCCTACCACATAGGAAGTTCAACTCAATTTTAGGCATTTTCCCCATCTGTTATATGCATTGTACATCCAAAAATCCCTAGTAGGATTAACAATGCCATATGATTCAAATAACCATGAATTATTCAAACATAATAGGATTTATATAGTTGTTAAACATTTAATTGTACAAACACGTAAATTTTATGCAGGTTAACATAAGAAGCATCATTGATCTAGATTGTATCATTCTATTGTTTGTCATCCATATTGATTCTTTTAGAGTCAAAAAAGTGGAGGAATCAGCTCTCACGACCATTTTTACCGGCTGGACCCAGTTTCGAAAATTAGTGCCTGAAACCTTCTGGGAGCATTTTGAGGCATCAAACAACGTTTTTTAGGGGTTTAAACTTTCGCACTGTGGCACCACACCTTTATTTCATATTCTACACATAGAGAAATTTCCAACGACGCAAGAATCATGTCAATCAGAGTCTATATGTGAAAGTTATGGTACTCAGAAATTGACCTTCCTGTTTTCACCACCAAAATTTGAGAGGATGCCATGTCAGCCCCCATTATTCATGGAAAACTGGCTAGCCACATTATCATGCTATAAAAGACTCTAGGAGAGTCCATATTGTAACTTTGGTTAAGGGTTGAGGTAGTCAAACCTAAGCACTAGTAGGCTATCGAGTTGTGTTATAACTGGGCCACTAGGAGGAAAAGGGGTTCAATTATTTCGAGTGTATTT
This sequence comes from Pinus taeda, assembly GCA_000404065.3. Lineage (NCBI taxonomy): Eukaryota > Viridiplantae > Streptophyta > Pinopsida > Pinales > Pinaceae > Pinus > Pinus taeda. The sequence goes on along the minus strand of APFE030216790.1, from coordinate 54,439 downwards.
GTTTCATAGTTAAGCAAAAATAGTCGAGAGAGATGTGAGATAGAGCACACAAAGAGTATTTGTGTGTTAGAAATACTAAAAGGGGGGGGGGTGAATCAGTGTTGCGTACAATTTCAACAACTCAAAGTGTCAAAATGATTAACCATTAACATCACATCAAAATGAACACAATATATATAATATAATATAATATATATATATATATATAATATAATATATATATATATATAATATATATATATATATATATATATAATATATATATATATATTATATATAATATATATATAATAGATATAGAGAGAAGAGAGAGAGAGAGAGAGAGAGAGAGAGAGAGAGATGTATATGTGTACATACACACACACACACACACACACATATATATATATTACAAAGGAAGCTACAATTTCCATTTTACCATCTACAACTGGAAGGGCTACAACCCCAAGATTTACTAGCTCCCACTAGAAGGAGGTGAAAACCTCCTAAAGGAATCAACAACTTCCTTCCCTACCACCACCCTACCACCCTATAGAATAAAAAGATAAAATAAAATATTATTGGGATCTCGTATTAGGGACAATGACCCAAATACAACAATATTCAACCAACTTCAGTTATACCCCTTTGTCATATCAATTTGTAGGCATTTCAACAATAAGATTGCATACCTCATATCATCAATGCAAGTGTCTTTTTCCCAAGACTTTTCTCCATCGGTTCACCAATGGTTTACTTCGAAACCAATATCTAAGATTGCTTCAAGAAGGGATCTGCCAGCAATTCAAGGTTTTCCCTCAAGTGTGCTTCAAGTGATGCCTTTGACTTTTCTTACACATGTCAAGGGTCTTCTTTCAAAGATTTAGGTCTTCTCTCTATTTCAAAACAAATTTTAGAGTTTTCTTCAAAAAATTAAGATCTGCTCCAAGACACATACTTCATATTATTATTAATTTGACATTTGTTTTTCCATAAAAAAGGCTCCCATTCTGCCTCAAACCAACCTCCAATGAACCTTTGTTATAACCCTGAAATAACCTTAAAACACTCTGAAATGTTTGCATAAGGATAGGCCGAAATGGGGTATGAACATATGCTTTTATAATATAAATTATGAATAGATATATAGCCTGATAAAGAGGGTTGAAATTAAGCCTATGTGATAGTTGCAAAGGATGCCTCATATGGACCTAAATTGGCCTCAATGATAGTTGTAAAGGAGGCCTTGGGAGAGTCAAAATTGGCCTCAGGAACAAGCTTAGAAGGAGCCACATAACATAACTTGAATTAGCTCAAAATATCCTTCAGAAGAAGCCTTAATGAGTTTCATATTAGGTTCTTTAAGCAACCCTGAACAATAAAAAAACTTGTAAGATCTCTTGTCCTTTAACCCTAGTCACATCTCTTTATATCACAAAGTTCTTCAACCTTTTGACCTCAAATTTTCTCTATAAATACATAACAAATGCCATGAAATTATCCACAGATATGTTTTCCTCAGATCCCACAAATTGCTTGTCATTTGTTCTCCACAGCGAGGGTATAAATAGTGGTTGAAAAGGGGCTTTATATTGCAGTTAACCTAAACATAATAATAAACTTTTGAAAAGTCATGGCTATATTGAAGCTGACCTAAAGAAGATGAATTGGCTAGTTAAACGGGGTTTTGGGCTTCAAAAAATATTATTTTTTATCCTTTATAATAGCTCTTTTCAAGGCTAATTTAGATACTTGAATTTAGACCTCTTAAATTATAAATTTGAGCCTTCCTTTTAGGGAAGCAATGAATAATATGGCCATAATCCTTTTGGGGAAAATGTGTTGGTGATAGGCCCATATTTGGGGCACAAACTTCAAAAATAAATATCTCTTCAATCAATACGACCCAAAAAATGTGCCACCTATCAAACAAAATGGTATGATAAGGGCTACCACTCTAAGAATTCCTTGTAACCATATTCATTGAAATGTGCATGCAAATCGTCAAAGAAGTATTGGCCCATTAGCCTTTGACATCAATGAAAAATTATTCCAACATTTTGCACTGTAGTATCCCATAGGCAATAGACCATACTTCCTTATACTCGCAGGCATTTTCTATTTAGAGAAAGAGAACAGAGCGACCCCACCTTCCAGCTTGGTTTTTCTCCCAAAAGGGTTTCCCAAGTCATATCTTGTGTCAAAAGTGTGTGTGAGATTTTACTTCATTGTTCTCTATTTTCTACATAATTTTAAATTTGCATGCATGCTATGCACTCATAACAATATTCTACATATCCATAAATCTACAAATTGAAATAAAAATGCAATAGTGTATAATTTCATATTTTAAATATAGTTTTATCATATATGTTGTGAGGGATTGTTCAGTGGAATATCCAAGGTAATTTACATATCAATCACTCTGCATTCATAAATCAAAGTGCATGGCTTGGTTACTTATCTGATTGGCAACTGAAGGTGGGACTTCCACTCTCCCCACAACCGTAGGCTAGCTACACTATAATTCTCTTACAGTTTACCACCCTTGAGTTGGATCCAGTATATGTGGAACTACCTACTCAGGGTAAAATTTACACCAAGGAATTGATCCAAATATTAGAAGCTTAATGTCATGGGACTTCTCATAATTTCAAAGGAATGTGTTGCTGGAGCATGCCTGGGATTTAATGTGAAGGAACCTAATTTATGAAAGGAATCGGTTTGATGGGACCGATAGAGTAAGAGGTAATGTGAATAGATTAGATATTTGAGAGACAGGTTGGTGCTAGAAAAATACAAATGATCATTCTCTCTATGTTGTAAGGGCATGTATTTATGCATTTCAGTACCACTATGTCTGTGTCCCTTGGTGTAGTCGAGTGTGCATGCCTTGTTTGCTTAGCGTCTTCGTAGGGACACCTTGACTCTTGAAACTATGAAAATGGAAAATTTAGGGTCAGCTCCGCCTAGCCTATGTATCCTTTCACAAAACTGTTGGGTGTGGAGCGCAATTATCTTCTTTATTCAGAGATATCACTGCATTGGACCCCAGTTCGCAATGTGGCAGCAACGCCACCTGTAACATTTGCCTTGTAAAATGTTGTAATTTCATAGTCAATCTGGGTTGTTCATTAGGCGGATATCTGACGGTATAAGTTATGTTTAATTTAGGGTTTTTTTCCCTAGAAGGAAAGCCCTCACTATATATGAGGGAATTGTATTGCGTATATGTAGATTTGTATTCTGAGTGAGAAAGAGAAAGGAAATTGTGTGAGAGCGAAGAGGGTATTATAGCGGATCTGATGTAGGTTGTATCTCTTCAGTTTCCTGATAGTATAAAATGAAGGACTGGTTGTTTCTCCGTGGACGTAGCCCAAATTGGGTGAACCACATATATCTGTGTCTCTCTTGTTTTAGGTGTTTTCTGTGTTTATATTTCTGCAATATATTTTATGTGTTCCATTGCTCTGTAATATATAATTTTCTAACAACTAGTATTAGAGCCGAAGGTCTATTTGGATGATAAACTTGCAGGAGAGAAGGGTTCTTGGTTCGAGTGGGAGCAATGGTGGAAGATGGTAAGTCTAGGTTCAAAAAATTTAACGACCAAAACTGTTATGAAACCAACTCACAAAAAGATAGAAAAGATAGATCAATGCCTTAGAATTCAGCCTCTTCGAGGGGGAAACCTCCTTTACATTATACAAATGAACAATTCTTTGATGATTCAAATGACAAAACCTCCTTTCTATATATAAGAGTCTAATGGGTCACAATATAACCAAGCCGACCTAAAAATAATAATATAAAGGCACAAAAATAACAATAGAGGGATTCTATAGGGCACAATAATAACAATATGGGGACAATAGGGGCACAAAAATAACAATAAGGGATACAACAACAATAGTAATGGGGGAATAACTAGTATTATAGGGACCTAACATGCCCCTCTCCTTCAAAAAAGTATTGTCCTCAATGCTTGAGTAGTTATGGATGCTTCTGTATAAAATTCTCATCCTCCCATGTGGAATCTTCAACAGGTAAGTTCTTCCACTTGATGAGATACTATGAAATTGATCAATTTCGTAGTTGTCGAGTTCTTGTTTCTTTGACTGCTTCATGTTCCAATATGATTTTTCCTTCCTCATCAATTTCTGGCAATATTGTTTGAACTAGAAGCTTGTCACCTTAACCTTCTTTAAGCATGAAACATGGAAAACTAGGTGCACTCGGGAAGCTGCAGGAAGCTCCAATTTGTATGCCATAATACCAATCTTTTGTAACACCTTGTACGGACCATAATACTTTGGTGATAATTAATTATCCTTCTTAACTTGCTTAAGGGACATTTGTTTATATGGTTGTAGCTGTAGGAATACCCAATCACCTACATCAAAACTTCTTTCGCTGCGATGTTGATTTGCCTGCTATTTCATTCTATTTTGCGCCAAGGTGAGGTTATCCTTTAAGAGTTGGAGAACTTGTTGCTGATGCTCGATGTGATCTTCCAGTGCTTGAACCTTAGAATTTTCTCTTAAATATGATGTGATGGATGGTGGATGATATCCATAAAGTGCCATAAATGGAGTCATTTTTATTGTAGTATGGAAGAAAGTGTTATACCACCATTCAGCCAGAGGTAACCATTTGACCCATTGTGTTTGTTTATCAGATACAAAGCAATGAAGATATCCTTCCAAACATTTGTTTACTATCTCAGTTTTCCCATCAGATTGAGGATGATAAGATGAACTATGAGCTAACTAAGTACCAAGACAAGAAAATAATTATGTCCAAAAATTCCCTGTGAAAATGGGATCTCTGTCACTTACAGTAATCTTTGGGTTTCCATGTAGCTTTTGAATTGTTTCCATAAATGCAATAGAAACTATACTCACTTTAAATGGATGAGATAATGCACAAAAGTGTGCATACTTGGTAAGTTTGTCAATTACCACCATTATAACACTCTTTCCTTCGGACTTGGGTAAACCTGTGATAAAATCCATTGAAACCTCCTCCCAACGTTGGTTTGGAATGGATAAAGGTCGTAATAAGACCTGGGGTCTTAATTGTTTCAACTTTATTTTGTTGGAAAACCAAAAATTATGCCACAAAATTTTGAATATCCAATTTAAGGCCATCCCAAAAAAATCCTTCTTAACCCTGTGGTAGGTTTTTAGAAATCCTGAGTGCCCTCCTAAGGGAGAGGTGTGTATTTCCCTCAGAATCTTTTGTTTGAGTTGGGAATTCTTACATAGGTATAACCGATCCTTGTACCATAACGAATCATTTTTGCAGCTAAATGTATCATATGTAATGAGATCTTGTTGTATCTTTTGAATGAGTGCCCACACTTCTCATCATTCTTCCATTCATCCCTTGCTTCATTTATCCAATCTAGTTGGATAATAGAAATGGTACAATGAAATGCTTCCACATCTTCATCCTTTCTTGAGAGTGCATCTGCCACAACATTTTGCTTCCCTTTTTTGTAGATGATTTAAAAGTCATAACCCAACATCTTTGTGACCCATTTTTGCTGCTCTTCTGAAGATAATCTTTATTCTAAAAATTACTTAAGACTATCATGATCTTTTTTTACCGTGAAGTGTCTTCCCATTAGGTAGGGTCGCCATTTCTTAAGTGCATGTAGTGTTGCCAACATTTCCTTCTCATAAATAGCTTTTTGTAAATAATTTCCTTTGATTGGACGACTTTTGAAAGAAATGGGTCTTTCTTCTTGCATTAAAACAACACCAATTCCATTTCTTGAGGCATCACATTCCACAATAAAGGTTTTTGTGAAGTCCGGGTGTAGCTAAGACCGGTGCTTGGCACATTGCCTCTTTAAGATGTTCGAAGGCCTTTGTTGCTTCCGGAGACCATGAAAATGCATCTTTCTTCAATAATGTTGTTAGAGGTGCTGCTATTCTCCATAATTCTTAACAAACTTGTGATAATACCCTGTCAACCCGAGAAATCCTCGTAGATGCTTTATGGATGTGGGGATTTTCCATTCCTTAATGGCTTTAATTTTGCTAGGGTCTACCTTAACTCCTTCATGAGATACAATATGACCAGATATTCAACCTCTTGTACTCCAAAGAAACATTTGGAGATTTTTTCATATAATTGTTTCTCCTCCAATAGTTTGAGCACCATGTCAACATGTTGGACATCATCCTTCCAAGGCTTGCTGTGGATTAGTATATCATCAAAAAATACTAACACAAATTTTCTAAGGAAGGGTTTGAAAATGGAATTCCTCAAACCTTGAAATGTAGAAGGTGCATTAGTAAGGCCAAAAGGCATGACCAAAAATTCCTAATGACCCTCATGAGTTCTAAATGTTGTTTTCGGAATGTCTTTGATCTTCATTATGATTGATGATATCCTGAATGAAGAACCAACTTGGTAAAGTAAATTGATCCATGCAATTCATCCAATAATTCATCAATGATAGGAATGGGAAATTTATTTTTAATAGTGAGCTTGTTGAGCTCCCTATAATCTGGACACATGCGCCATGATCCATCCTTCTTGTGAACCAATACTACTGGAGCAGAGAGAAAGAACTTTTACTCGGTTGAATTATACTAGCCTCTAGCATTTCTGCAACTATACGTTCAATTTCAATCTTTTGGACATAGGGATATCTGTAAGGCCTGATGTTTGGAGGAACACTTCTTGGAATCAAATTAATAGCATGATCATGATCATGAATAGGTGGGAGGCCTTTGGGAGTCTCAAATACCTTGGAATGATTATCCAAGGATTTTTGGAGATCTGGAGAAATGGATGGTTTCGATGTGGGAATCTCTAGTGACCATAATTGTGCAATTATGCCTCGTTTTTCTTTCTTTAGAAACTTTGTCATTCCGTTAGAGCTGATTATCTTTCTCGGTTTCCCTGCGATACCCCTTAATTCAACTTCCTTTCCTTCTGAAGAGAATCTCATGAAAAGTTCTTGAAAATTAAAAGCTATTGTACCCAAGGATTGTAGACATTGGACTCCTAGTACAACATCAACACCACCCATTGGAATGGAAAGCATTGGGCTATTCAATACATATTTTCCCATGGATAGATTGATATTATGGCACTTTCCTGAGAAATTTATAGTTCCTCCACTTGTAACCATCACTTGACACTCTGGTGCTAGATATAGGAAGCAATTCAATTCCTTGGCTATCTTACCATGAATAAAATTATGGGTACTTCCTGAATCAATCAACACTATTACCTTTTTCTTCTTGATATGCCCTTCTATCTTGATAGTTTGAGGAGTGGTAATTCTGGCCAATGCATTACAAGATATGGTCGGATTCATTCTTTTGTTTTTCTAGGGTTTGTTCCTAGTCTATAATCTCTTCTTCTGATGTTTCTTGTTCCTTTTTTCCTCCTCTTCACAATCTATGTAAAATAATTCTTCTCGGCACACTTATGACCTTTTACTGTATTTGCTATCACAATTGTAACAAAAAGTCGTTTTGCTCTTTTTTCTTCCAATTTTTGTTGTGTCAAACCTTGTAGGTTGTGGATGGCTAGGGGCAGCAACACTTCCATCTTTATGATTGTGAGTGGTAGGCTTCCTTGTTTCCATAATTTTTCTTTCCATTTTTCTTGCCAACCTGAATGCCTTCTCCAATGAATCTGGTTCCCAAAGGAAAACCTCATGTTGGATGTTATCTTTTAAAGTCCCTATGAACACATCAATCCTATGCTTCTTTGGAATATCTTTTACCCTTCTATTCAATTTTTGGAAGTCCTCAATGTGTTCCATCATTGGACCCTTTTGTTTGAGATTTATCAATTTTCTCATAATGTGCTACCATTTCATCCGTAAAAATAGCCCAAGTGACAATTTGTTTACGAGAGCAAAGCCATCGATACCATACAAACTGATTCGGTTCCAAATATAAAGTTGCAATGCGTACCTTTTGTGTGTTTTTCACATTATGGAGATCTAAAAATTGCTCAATCTGTAGTGTCCATGTTCCAGGATCCTTGCCATCAAACTTCCTCATATCGATCTTTGGAACATGGTGGTTCTTCGATCCAATGTTAGAGTCTATGAAATCATGATTAACATTTATTTTGTTCTCATCAAATCTGTCTTCAAATCTATCTTCAAATCTTCCATTCCTTTCTTTAAATCATCCATCTCCACTCTATCCATCTTAGCTTCCATGTCATCCATCTTATTTTCTACGCCTTTCTTTAAACCATCCATCTTAGCTTCTATGTCATCCATCTTAGCTTATGCGCCTTTCTTTAAACCATCCATCTTAGCTTCCGCGCATTTCTTTAAACCATCCATCTTAGCTTCTACATCTTTCTTTAAACAATCCATCTTATCTTTTGTTACTTTTTGTGCTAGTGAAATTTGTTGCACTTGGTCTCGTAATTTTGATATATCATGTTGCATTTCTTCCTCTTCTTCATGAGTCATGCTAGAGATTTCTAGTTGCTTACTAGGTGTTTCTATTTTCTTTCTTTGAGGCATCAATTACCGATAATAATGCTTCACTATGCCCTTTGAATTCCTTCAAACTAATTTTTCAAACCAAGCTTATGCAAAAATTAAAAAAAAAAACTACACACCTTTTTTCACTTTGTAGGAGCTCGATATTGAATATGATGTATCTCTATAATTTTGGATCTCCCAAGTATGAAATTTCTTCTTGCGGTAACCCTCTGAGTAATCTTTCTAACCTTGCAAGTCTGATCAAGATTGGATTCTCCAATGAAGAGTTATGCCAAAACTCCCACGATGACCTAAGTATATCTTGGTTCAGTAGAGCAAACTTGTACGGTGTCCCGCAGGTCACTGTTTCAACCTTAGGTTCTAAAAGTTATACCCAAAACAACTATAGTTCGTTCTCTTTCTGTAACTTCTTACGAAAATTCAATCTGATGCTCAGAGCGAAAGTTATGACGATTTTCCCAAGGTGACCTGTTTGGAATGTAATTCGGGGGTCTGCAAAAACCCTAACTTCCTCAGATTATATCTCCGAAAATATAGTGAGACAGGATCTGAAATTTGGAACAGAACTTTAGACCGATTTCTTCTCAAATGGGTTTTTTTTTTAAGCTTTTGAAACTTTGTAGCGAAAGAGTTATAGTAAAAATTCCATGATAACCTGTTTTAGATGAAATTCTGGAGCTTGCAAAAACCCTAACTTCCTCAAATCGTATCTCTGAAAATATAGCGAGACAAAATCTGAAATTTGGACCATAGGTACAACGACATTTAGTCTCAAGTGGGTTTTGTGTTTAGCTTCTAAAACGTCGCAAAAGAAAAGTTATAGCGAAAATTCCACGATGACATGTTTGGAGCAGTGAAACCCTAGAATCCAAAGCTTTGATAACAAATGTTATGAAACTAGCTCACAAAAAGATAGAAAAGATAGATCAATGCCTTAGAATTCAACGTCTTTGAGGGGGAATCCTCATTTACATTACACAAAAGAACAATTCTTGGATGATTCAAATGACAAAACCTCCTTTCTATATATAGGAGTGTAAGGGGTCACAATATAACCAAGTCGACCTTACAATAATAATATAAAGGCACAAAAATAATAATAGAGGGATTCCATGGGGCATAATAATAACAATATGGGAACAATAGGGGCACAACAATAACAATAAGGGATACAACGACAATAGTAATGGGGGAATAACTAGTATTATAGGGACCTAACAAAAACTATTAGCTATGGAAGATGCAGATGTAAGATTATCTGTATCAGAAAGATCTGTACCTACCATTGAGCGGAAAGACAAACAAGCTGACAAGTATGACATACACAGAATGGGATATTCTTGACATAAAGGAACTTAGAACAATACGGTTGTGTCTAGTGGTGTCCGTAGCATTTAATATATCAAAGGAAAAGACAACAGAGGATTTAATGTCGGCATTGGCCAAACTATATGAAAACCCCTCGGCCTAAAATAAGGTATTTCTTATGAAGTGTTTATTTAACATGAAGGTGTCAGAAGGTGGATCTGTTGCTGATCATTTAAATGAATTTAATACAGTTACCATTCAGTTAAGTTTTGTAGGGGTAAATTTTGATGATGAAGTTAGGGCTCTGATATTTCTATGCTCATTGCCAGAAAGTTGGAATGGTTTAGTTATGGCCATTAGTAACTTTGTCTTTGGATCTAGTACTTTAAAGTTTGATGATGTTGTTTGTGCAATCCTTAGCGAGAAAATGCAACGGAAAAGCTCCAGTGAGACATCAGGTGATGTTTTGACTGCAAAGACTAGGGGAAGAAAAATAGAAAGATGAAAGAGCCAGGATATCGCAACAAGTCAAGGAAAGGCAGATCCAAGTCCAGATCAGGGATAGTGTGTTGGAAATGTGGGAACAAAGGACACCTGAAGAAAGACTGCAAGTCTTGGAAGGGAAATGAAGGAGACACGCAACAAGAAAACAATCACGAAGTGAATGTGACAGGTGATGTGTTGCAAGATGCTTTTATTCTTTCATTAGAAAATATTATTGATGCTTGGCTGGTAGATTCAGGGGCCTCATTCCATGCCACACCTAATAGGAAACATTTTCATGATTATGTTCAAGGAGATTTTGGACAGGTTCGATTGGGTGATGATAAATCCTATAAAATCATTGGATTAGGTACAGTTTTCATAAAACAACAGAATGGAAATAAATGGCTATTGAAGGAGGTAAGGCATGTTCTAGGTTTGAAGAAAAATCTAATTTCAACAGGGCAATTGGGAGGTGAAGGTTGTGTAACAACTTTTACAGATAAAACCTGGAAGGTCACTAAAGGAGCCCTGGTAATAGCAAAAGGAGAAAAGGTTGGTACATTGTATTTATGCAATGGTATTTCTAATTTTATTAATGCTTTAACCTCTACAGGAGAATATACGACATTGTGGCATCATAGGCTTGGGCACATGAGTGAGAAGGAGATGCAAATTCTTCACTCAAGAAATTTGTTGTCGAGTTTGAAGCATGTTGATTTAAAATTATGTGAGAATTGTGTTTATGGAAAACAGAAGAGAGTCAGATTCCTTAGAGTTGGGAAAGAAAAGAAGAGCGAAAAGTTAGAACTTGTGCATACAGATGTATGGGGACCTGTTCAGGTATCATCTCTCGGTGGCTCTCGCTATTATGTTACTTTTATTGATGATGCAACCAGAAAAACCTGGATTGATTGTATTTGAAATAAATCTGATGTATTTGATACTTTCAAGAAATGGAAAGCTTTGGTTGAAAATGAGACAGGAAAAAGGTTGAAGTTTCTCAAATTAGACAATGGAGGTGAATATTGCAGCAAAGAGTTTCATAGGTATTGTTTAGAGAATGGAATTCGCAGAGAGAAGACAATTCCAGGAACATCACAAGAAAATTGCGTGTCAGAAAGGATGAACAAGATAATCATGGAGTGTGCAAGGTGCATGAGATTGCATGCAAGATTGCCTTTAAAATTTTGGGCAAATGTTGTAGATATTGTTGTTTATCTAATGAATAGATGGCCTTCAAGTTCCTTGGATGGTGGTATTTCAGAGGAGGCATGGACAGGTAAAAAGGTAAACTACTCATTTTTAAAGACTTTTGGTTGTGAAGTCTTTGTCCACATTAATAAAGAAAATAGAACAAAGCTTGAGACAAAATCAAAGAAATGTACCTTTATTGGATATGGTGTTAATGATTTTGGTTATCGCTTTTATGATTATGAAAAACACAAAATCATTAGAAGTAGAGATGTCATATTCAATGAAAAGGTTGTGTATAACGATCAACTGCAAGAAAAGAAACAGGAAAAAGAAAACAGAGAATACACAGTGCTTGATGAGATCAAAGAAAAAGTGATGGTGCCTAAAAATCATAATGATCAACAACTAGAACAAAAACAACAACCACAACAATAACAAGCACCTCAAACACCCGAAAGTGGTGTTAGAAGATCTACCAGGATAAGTAGATCCCCTGAACGATACTCTCCTTCATTATATTATGTATTGTTGACTGATTTTGGTGAACCAGAATGTTATGAAGAAGCAGTGCAGGTAGAAACCATGAAGAAGTGGGAGCAAGCCATGAAATAAGAGATGGACTCCTTAGCACATAACCAGACTTGGGACTTAGTCAGGTTGCCTGCAAGTAAAACAACATTGTAGAATAAATGGGTTTACAGGTTGAAGGAAGAAGATGGAGGTTGAAAAAGGTATAAAGCTAGAATTGTGGTGAAGGGGTTTGCACAGGAAAAGGGTATAGACTTTGATGAGATATTTTCTCCTGCTGTTAAAATGACTTCAATTAGAACTATTTTAAGTCTAGTAACAGTTGAATATTTGCATCTTGTGTAGTTAGATGTAAAGACAACCTTTCTCCATGGGGATTTGGAGGAAGAGATATATATGCAACAGCCACAAGGATATGAGGTAAAAGGGAAGGAGAAACTAGTGTGTAGGTTGAAGAAGAGTTTGTATGGCTTAAAACAGG
>APFE030216790.1:1874-41482 GCA_000404065.3 Pinus taeda | reverse complement strand
GGATTCTCAGGTATTTGAGAGGTACCAAAAATCAAGCATTATGCTTTGGTGGTTCAAACATTGCTCTACGGGGATATGTTGATGCAGATATGGTGGGTGATAGAGATAACAGGAGGAGCACAACAGGGTATGTGTTTACTATAGGTGGAACAACTTTCATTTTGGATTCAAAACTGCAAAGTGTTATTGCACTCTCAACAACGGAAGTAGAGTATGTTGCTGCTAAAGAGGCTAGTAAAGAAATGATTTGGTTACAAAGGTTTCTGGATGAATTGGTTAAGAAGCGGGAGTTGGGCAGGTTATACAGTGATAGCCAGAGTGCCATACATCTTGCAAATAACTCTGCATTTCACTCCAAGACTAAACATATACATCTCAAGTACCATTTCATACAGTCAGTGTTGGAAGATGGACAGTTGAAGCTGGAAAAGATACACACTAGCTAGAATCCTGCAGATATGTTAACAAAAGTTGTAACCAGGGAGAAAATGAGATTCTTCTTAGTTTCAATTGGTCTTCAAGTATGATGAAGAAGATGAGAAACAACCAGGTCCAAAGTGGAGCCATTGTCCAACAAATGAAGCAACGGTGGAGTTGCTATAATCAGTCTCCAAGTGGGAGACTGTTGGGTGTGGAGCCTGATTATCTTCTTTATTCAGAGGTATCACTGAATTGGACCCTAGTTCGTAATGTGGAAGCAACACTGCCCATAATATTTGTCTTGTAAAATGTTGTAATTTCGTAGTCAATCTGGGTCGTTCATTAGGTGGAGATTTGACGGTATATGTTATGTTTAATTTGGGGTTTTTTTCCCTAGAAGGCAACCCCTCGCTATATATGAGGGAATTTTATTACATCTATGTAGATCTATATTTTGAGTGAGAAAGAGAGAGAAGATTGTGTGAGAGCGAAGAGGGTATTACAACAAATCTACTATAGGTTGTATCTCTTCAGTTTGTTGGGTAATATAAAAGGAAGGACTGGCTGTTTCTTTGTGGATGTAGCCCAAATTGGATGAACCACGTATATCTGTGTCTCTCTTGTTTTATGTGTTTATATTTCTGCAATATATTTTATTTGTTCCATTGCTCTGTAATATATAATTTTCTAACAAGAACTAGAAAATCAGTTAAGTCCACCGACTCAAAAAGAATTAGACCAATTTCTTTAATTAAAACTCTCTCAAAATAAGGGATGTATTTTCCTAGCCAAAAAGGGTCCAATATTTATTTCAACGGATAAGGGTGCAATTTTTCAAGACAACAAGCAACCTAGCAATCTTACCTCAAACCAAGGATATGTAAGCATTCCAACCTTCAATTGTACAATTTATTACATTTTAATTAATAATTTCAAGTATTAAATTAGGGTTTTGATCAGTCGTTACTTTCTCCATGCTTGCGTGGCCATCACAATAACAGGGGTAGGACAGGAGGATGTTACACCTTCACTATGGGTTTCTATGGCCATGAGAAAAAAAAAATTAGCCTTATTTGCATCAAATGATTGTTCATCCACCTCTACTAATGAGCTATTTTCCTCTTTAGAGTAAAATATTTCCTTCTTGAATTTCCTAGATTTCTTCTTTTATTTTTCATCACAGTTTTTATCTACCTTATCATAGGGGCACTTAGAAGCATAATGACCAATTTTACCACAATTAAAACACTTAAAATGTAGATTGCCTTTATACTTTATAGATCTTATCTTTAGATTCCTTACAAAATATATTTCTTCCTCATCCAAGTCATGGCTTAATGTGTCTCATTTTCTACTTTGAAGGCTTCTTCCCTTGATCCTGATTTCTTCTATGATCCTCATGTCATAGGGATGATAATTTTGCATTGAATCTAGAGGGGAGAGATATCAAAAACTTTTGAACTATTATAGCTTCAATAATCACTTCATTAAGACATTTAATAGTATTAACTATCTCATCCACACGAGGGAAAAATACTACTATATTTTCATTTTCTTCCGTCCTTAAGCTTTCAAATTGCATTCGATGAACTTGAAGTTTAAATGTCTTTACTTGATCATCTCCTTCATAGGTGCTTTGTAAATTGTCCCACGTGTCCTTTGTTGATTTGTAATGCATAAATTTGACAATTTTTTATTCTGAGAGGCCACAGAGGATAGCATTCATTGATTTTTCATTGTAGGTGAAATCCAACTTGTCATATTTATCAACCAATGGATTTTTTGGCTCTTTATATCTATCCACCATTTCATACCAAACATCAACACCAAGATACATCAGATATTCCCTCATTCCCACTTTCCAGAAGGCATATTTTTTGCCATTAAATAGAAGAGCTCTATTTTTGAAACCGCCATCTAGAATAGGCATATTTCTTGTTGTATCTTCCTTTCAGTGGTTCAATCGTCATTGAAGCAACCTACTCTGATACCAATTGTTGAATAATAAGAGTGGGGACAAATCAATATTATTATTTCTTTGCACTATTAAACACATTCACCTTCATTATTAGATTCATTTCATAACTTAAGTTAAAATATGATAAAACATACATAGTCAAATTAGCATACAAAACACAATATATTTAACATGGAAACCCATACGAGATAAAACCACACAATTTCTTCGTTACAAAAGGATGTAGGCACCAACCTATAGTTACATGATTTGCAAGAAACCACTTGTGGGAGACACCAATTCCCTTTGAAATTTGCATGCTCCAACCTTTTGGAGACACAAATACCCAAAGTTTTGTAAGCACCCACCCACAGGGAACTCCAATCCCCTTTTATATCTTTGGATTGTATATTTTTTTTCACTAACTTAATCATCTCTCTAGTCTAAGCTCTTTACAGTAATTTGCTCTGCAAATATTCAACAACTCACTACACATTGACTTTTGCTCACTGTAATGTTATTTTCTCTTTATCTTCTGGTCACTGCAATTTGATCTACTTTATGTTAAAAAATTTATCTATCACTCAACATTCGCACTAACTATCATAATCACTCTCACTTGTTGTCTCATTCAACAAACAACCTTGTCATCTCTGCATACACATAGCTACAACATCCATCCTCTTACACACACATATTTTGTTCCTCAGTATTTACATTTTATGTCACTTAGCATACATGTCTTATGCCTCTCTCACACTCTCTTATTGGCACATTCACACCTACAATCCCACTACCCTATTTACTTAACCATATGTCTATATTTTATTTCTACTCAAATTTCAATTGATCCATGGTTTAGACACATCGCTTTGTCCCATGATATTGACCCTCAAGCCTTAACTTCAAAATGTTTTGTGATTCATCATATTGGGAACAATTATAAACACAAACACCCAAGCAATACATCAAATTACTACATAAATGCTAAATTCACCTCTAATACCTATTGAATAAAATAATACATGAATATTGTACATTAAAATGATGTTACAAATCCAAAATGTTAAGGAACATATCGCAATACAAATTCCTAAAAACAGGTGGGAAATATCTTTGCACATAGTATATTTGATATTGGTCCAAATCCCACGACGAAAAGGAAAATGTATGTTACAACACCCACACATGATAGCAGATTTAAACACAATGCTCATTGTAATCACATTTAACACCACTAGAATCACAAGCGACATAATTTAAAAAAAATTCATAGTTGTATGTAAAAATGTCCTTATACCAAATTTATCCATAAGCCACATGGAAATTCATTTACATGGGAGCATCAACAAACTTGTTACTACATTGATAAGAACTAGCATTGGCCTACATCAATGTTATGCAATTAGATCACAAAACATAAGAAAAGATAGATCAATGACTTGAAAATTAGCCTCTTCGAGGGGGAAGCCTCCTTTATATCACATAAATGAAAAATTCTTGAATGATTCAAGTGACAAGACCTCCTTGGTATATGTAGGAGTCTAAAGGGTCACAATATAATCAGATCCTACATAACAACAATAATGTAAGGGAACAACAATAAAAAATAATGGGGCTACAGTACTATTATAGCAACCTAACATGCCCCTCTCCTTCAAAAAAGTGTTGTCCTCAATGCTTGAGTAGTTCTTGATGCTTATCTATAAAATTCTCATCCTCCCATGTGGAATCTTCGGCGGGTAAGTTCTTCCACTTAATGAGATACTCTGAAATTGATCGATTTTGTAACTATCAGGGTTTTTCTTACGTGACTTCTTCAGGCTCTAACATGATTTTTCCTTCCTCGTCAAGTTCTGGCAATATTCTTTGAACTGGGAGCTTATCACTGATAACCTTCTTTAAGCATGAAACATGGAAACCTGGGTGTACTTGGGAAGATGGAGGTAGCTCCAATTTGTATGCCATAGTACCAATATTTTGCAACACCTTGTAAGGACCATAGTACTTGGGTGATAATTTTTATCCTTCTTAACTTGCTTAAGGGAAATTTGTTTGCATGGTTGTAGCTGTAAAAATACCCTGTCGCCTACAACAAAACTTCTTTCAATGTGATGTTGATATGCATGTTGTTTCATTTGATTTTGCGCCAGAGTGAGGTTATCTAGCTTTAAGAGTTGGAGAACTTGTTTTTGATGCTCAATGTGATCTTCTACTGCTTGAACCTTATAATTTTCTCTTAAGGATGATGTGATCAACGGTGGATGATGTTGTAGCATTTTTTGGTTTTGATAAGGTAGAATAAAATAGTCAAAAAATAAAAAATATTCTGAAAAAAAATGCTAAGTTAGGATATGGACATAACAATAGTGAATAAAATGTTAGTGAAAAAATCTTGATGATGATGTCCATATCAAAGAAAATGTTAGGTTAGATGTCCTAAAAAATAAAGACAATAGAAAATGTTAGGTTAAGAAAACAAATAAACTCTGAAAGTGAGCAAGTCTAAATGCCACTACTATATTTCTACAAAATAATGGTTGTGTGCAGCTTGTCTTAAATGCCACAACCCATGACAGTCTTATTGTTTAATCTTGACTGCTTCATGCTTTAAATTTGATGTTATAGTTAGAGAATAAAGATCTGGACAAATTGTTTAATCTTGGCAGATTAGTAGTTAGGTAGAGAATAATAAGGTGCTCATCAATTTAATCTGAGCCCTTGGAGGTTATAAGGGTAGATTTAGATAGTTTGTTTTTGTAAAAATAAAAATAAAGGAAAAGGGTTTGCTAGCTTAAATGCACCCATTAAGTGAAGAAAAAAATGATAGGATATGCAAAGGGTAAGTAGAGAAAGGTTGCAGAAGTTTGATTATCATTGGACAAAATGTACATTTATCATGTTTCATCATATGTTTCTATGTCCATGAAGCAATTACAGCAAGAAAATGAAGGTCTTCAAAATCAATTAATTAACTTCCCATTCATCCCTATTCATCCCTATATTCACTAATTTCCCCTTCCTACCTTCACACATTCATATTTCATTCATTTTCCACAAAAAAAAAACCCTTTTCCTAAGGTCAAAACCCTTTTTTCCTAGAAAAACTGAAAATCCCATGTAAAATCCCTTTTTACATGAAAAACCCACAAAAATATTTTTTACCCTAAGTATTATGTATATGTGAAAAGCAAACAATCCCATGATAAAGCATTATACTTAGTATTTCCCCTTTTCACATATATTTACCCTTTTCCGCTCATATTCCATATTAACACTAACTATACTATTAAACCCCTAAAATTCCACTTTCTCATATATTATTAACTTCTTTATTAAATATCCTGAAACCCTTAGTTTTATAATAAAACTGTATTTTCATATCGCATCGCAATATTGGCGGATCGCAAGCCTGTCAATGTGGATCCACTTTCCCGATTACGATATATGATCAACGATGGGCCCGGACCTGACACATATATATATCACAACTCAATGTCATATTGTGTCCACCTCCATTGCAAGCCCTGGCTAAAGCACATAAACCTCCGCCAGTTGTGATCTCTGATTGCGATTGGGACCTGGACCCGATCATACATCATATATGGTTTATTTCCACGTCACGTCCGGCGCCTATCACATTCCTTATGATGGGTCGTCCTTTGCTAAACTCTGATAGCAATATGCGATTAGCCCAGACCCAATATCAATATCCGCCTGAGTTCATAAAATTTCAAGTCCACCATATGTGTTTTGCAAAGAATTTCTTTGATAAATCGTTTTTTATGATTTTAACGAAGAAATAACTAAACCTCCATTTAACTGCTAAATCACAGTTTTAAGCCATAATAAAGCCATTACTGCCATATTTAACCGTTCGTGCCCTCCATATTGCTCCTTCACTCCACCACCGTTCGATCCAATGCGTTCAGATCTAACCGCCCTTGGCGATTTCGGGTTAGCTCTCTGTACGAGCGTTACCCACCTGAAAAGCATTATTCCACCGTCCTCCATTGCTACATGTCAAGATCAAGTTATTTTGGGAGACCCCCTCCTAAAACCACCCACACCTTATAAGCAGTGCGATGAAAACCTCCTTTCGCAAAACAACCAAATGGTTACTGTACACTATCACGCCATATTTCAAAAGAAAATTGTTTTTCCCGTTTAAACGCTAAAATGACCATTTTGCTCTGTTTTGCCTATTTTACACAGAAAAGCCTCCATAATGCCTTTGTGACCAATTAAACCATTGTTTCACCTTCCGATACACTATGGACTCCTACCAATGTCCTTTCAAGCTCAAAAAAGCCATTCACTACCGTCTCTATCACCTTATTTTTCTTAACAGTTTCTGTGTTTTGTAGGTAAAGACCCATGTTCCAGGCTTACAAAGAAAAAACCTGCGTACTGTTGGAAGACAAATATGAAGACCATATCAATTTAGTTTACCCTGTAACATAAAATCTAAAGTGATTTACTGTTGAAAAACACAGAAAAAACCTGGATTGCACAGTAAAGGTAAAAAGAAACAATAAACGTTATTCTGTAGGGTTAAAGGATATATTACAGAGTTTAAAAAGTATCAAATGAAAAATCAAATGAAGAAATCAACTAGTGCAAAGGATTCAAACAGTCAAGCAGCTTAAAGGGGCAAAATATCAAATAGCAAAGCCAGCACAACCTGAATAAAAGGGACAGCAAGAAGCAGTTCAATTGTTGCCCCTATCTTCTTGCATGAAGATCATTTTCCTTTCCTAGAATAAATCTTAATCAGTTTTAGGATAGTTCTTAGTTTTATTATTGTATAAATAACTCTCTTTTCAAGATGTTATGGGTTCGGAGTTCAAGATTCATAGTTCATTGCTTGTTAAGTCTTGACTGTTAATTCTACTTTGAATCTGGTTGCACCTGTGAAGGGAGCTTTTGTAGATACTTGATGTACTCAGTCTTTCTGGAACCTTAATACAAAGCAGAGGATTCTGAATCTGGTTTTACACAGTTTGTGTTATCCTATAAGTTTTTCCAATTATCAATCATTATGTTGTTCTTCATATGCTTAAGACTTACAGAGATATCTAGGTAGGAATAATTGTGTCTCAATTAATTCCTATAAGCTCTTGAAGTGATCATCTATTAAGAGAATGGATTAATGAACTGTCTGTTTAGTTAATCCCCTCTAATCAATAAATCATTAGCATCTTGTGTAATCTTAAGTATACTACCTTGAACCTTTGGAACATAGTTTAGAACGTTTTCCTACTTATGATTGTTCTGTTTTACAATCTGGAAACTATGATAATCATATTTTTTGTTGTCTTCTACTCACCACTATTTTTGATCTATATCACTGTGTAAAGTCTTATAGCAGCCCTTGGTTGAAGTATTAATATAACCCAAAGGATTTAGTATTTCAATTCTACATCTGTCTTCTTTCATTGGTCTTCCAGAAAACTAAACCCAAAACCCCAAAACAACTATTTTAGATGCTCTGGCATTAGTAACTGACCTACTACTATCTCAGAGGTACAACATCAGACTAGCACCGTCACCAGGGATTCGAATTTCATTTAAGTTTCCCTTGGAACAATGATATTCATTCATTCTTATCCTTTAAAGGTGATTAAAGGGTTTAGAAAGGTTAAAATCATTCACCTAGGTGACTCCACACTCCCAAGTTGGCACCTTATAAACATACCAGATCTTGTTCAGAAGCTGACATAGTTAAACCTTTGCAGATACTGAAAGGCTTCTGAGAAAAGTCAGTTCTAAAAGGGGATGCCAACCATCTTCTTCTTCCTCTACATTCCTACAGTATGAAGAATTAGAATCATTTGACCCCTATAGTAATATCCCAGTTGATCCTGATTACTCCCATTTATCACCTAGGGTTGCTGAACTTCTAGATAAAGGAGTTGATTTTAAGTCAGCCTACCTTATCCATTCATTAGAATCTCATCCAAAACCCACACTACCATCAGGGTCACCTAAAATTGAATTTGATTTGGGTGTCAATCTACTAGAATATAAACCCACAAATTTCATATCCCCTACCACCTATCATTTTCCTTCCATTTTTGACCAACTTGAAGCTTCTTCTTCTAAACAATCTGAGGAGACCTTTTCTATATATTACAATACTCTCTTTGAAACAAAAGAAGGTATTCCTTTACAGGTCCCAAAGTTAGTTCTTAGGACTCCTTTGAAGTCTTTCAGGAGATCTCCTCCTTCATCTCCTACTTCACCTCCAATTAGTCCATCAATCCCTGAATCACCATCTTCTTCCTCTACTTCTTCTTCATCCTCTACATCCACACAAACACCTCATACTCCACCTGGACAACCTCATACACCTCAACAACCTCATATACTTCAAGCACCTCACACACCACCTGTTGTCATGGCTTTCCGACTTATTGTACAGGCTAGATATGCTTCCTTAGTCTTACCTAATAACCTCGATGCATTCCCAGTTGGATACTTAAAATACCTTCCAAAGTACAATGGAGAAATTGGTCCCTCAGCTGAAGACCATCTTCAATCTTTCCTAGACTTTGCAGACAACATGAATATTGAACAAGAAAATGTTTATATGAGACTGTTTGTACAGTCACTTGAGGGAAATGTGAGGATTTGGTTTAGGCAGTTACTAGCAGCTACCATTAGAAATTGGGAAGAGCTTACAACCATATTTAAAAATCAATGGGGTGTGAAAAAGGATCCTCTTTACTTATTCACAGAATTTGAAGAGCTTAAAAGGAACTCCAGTGAACCGGTATTAGATTTTATCAAAAGATTCAATAAACTCTATCACAAAATGCCTGCTGATTGTAAGCCCCTTGTAGCAGGAACTAAGTCTAGATTTTCTAAAGCTTTTGATGATGACTTTGTTGCTATGCTAAGAGAGAGAACTTAAAGAACTCTTGAAGATATGCAAACAAACGCTATAGAAGTAGAAGCAAATAGGGCAGCCTCAACTTCTTTAAAACTTAAGGAAGAAAAGGCCCAAATAAAACTCAAATCTATTCAAGAAGCCTCTAGTTCCTCTAAGACTAAATCAAAAGACTCAAAAATAGATGAAATAACATCTCTTCTTAGAAACCTATCAAATGGGATTTCAAAGATTGAGACTCAACCTAGAACAATACAACAAACAGTTACTAGACCTCAAAACCAAAATCAAGGTTAGTATAAAAGAAATCTACCACTACAAATTCTTCAAAGATCCAACAATGATCAACAGGTTCCTACTCCTCTATTAATAGATGACCAACAACTTGATGATAATACTATGACAATTACCAAAGATATTAATAGTATGGATTCTTCTTCCAATCAAATAGCCATCATTCCTCTCTCACAAGAAAATCAGGTTCAAGAAGAGCAGGAAGCCTCACAGGTCTCTAAACATCATGCTTTCTCTGAATTTTTAATTGCAGAATTAAACAAGAGGTATGATCTTAGGCCTAGGCTTGGTCCTGGGAGACCTCCAAATGAAACTCTGATCATTGAACCATGTATCAAAACTGTTGAAGCTCAAACAACTCTTATTCAGCCCTTAGATCAGTCAATTGATACTACCCAAACTGGTAAAAACATTTTGACTACATTTAGTGTTGAAAAAGAATTAGAGAGGGTTAAGATCCCAATTCCACTGTAAGAACTTTCCAAAAACCCTGGTTACAAAAGCCAAGTCTCAAAATGGATACAAAGTACCTCGGTTGATGCTGAAGGTGATGTCATAAGTCTGCAAGATGAAAAACCAATAGTAGTTTTTGGCCCCAGTTCAGACATGATAGATGAGATAGTGCCTCTTTTCTATGTAACTCTTAAAACGAATGATTCCATGTTGTATAATTGTATGCTTGACTCAGGAGCATCACACAACCTTATGCCAAAATCCATTATGGACCATTTGAAGCTCGACATAACTAAATCCTACCATGACCTGTACACCTTTGATTCTTAAAGGGTGCCCTGTTTAGGACTGATCAAGGATCTAGTGGTTACCCTTGCCCAAATTCCAGTGAAAAGTGTAGTACTTGACATTGTTGTCACAGATATCCCTCCCAAGTTTGGAATTCTCCTTTCTAGGTCTTGTTGTGTCAAATTAGGGGGAACTCTACAGATGGATATGTCATATGCTACTATTCCTGTTTATGGAGGAGAGTAATTAGGATTATATAGAGAGGTAATATTTGTACATACTGTTTGTAAGACTGACCAGCCAAGAAACCATCCAATTTATGCAATAGATCAAGACTTTGGTTGTTTTCAAC
The DNA here is from genome assembly GCA_000404065.3 of Pinus taeda. Taxonomy (NCBI): domain Eukaryota; kingdom Viridiplantae; phylum Streptophyta; class Pinopsida; order Pinales; family Pinaceae; genus Pinus; species Pinus taeda. Next base: position 30,826 of record APFE030216790.1, on the reverse strand, counting down.
TCACTTCAAAACAACATAAAACTCAAGCCAAAATTGAAGAGGTAGTTGAAAGTCTTGAAACAAACCAAACTAATATTTGGAAACTGTTCTTTGATGGCTCTTGCACAAAAGATGGGGCAGGAGCTAGAGTAGTTTTAATTTCACTTGAAAAAGAAAATATAACCCAATCATGTAAATTTGACTTTGAAGTTACAAATAATGTGGCTGAATATGAAGCTTTCCTTTTAGGATTGCAATTATCTAAATGCTTAAAAGTGCAAAACTAAAGTGTTTTTACTGATTCAGAACTTATTGTTAAGTAAGTAAGAAATTCTTGCCAGACCAAGCACCCTAGAATTAGGTCCTACGGAAATGAAGTATGGGATTCGGTTGAAAACTTCTTTGATGCTTTTAATTTGACGCATATTCCCAGAGATCGGAATATTCATGCAGATGCCTTAGCTATCTATGCTAGCTCTTTTAAAATTCTTGATCATACTGATGTACTCTATCAGATACAAGTCAAATATACGCCATCCATCTTAGATAATCTGCAACATTGGCAAATATTCACATATGATGAACAATTGAAATCATTTTTGTAGGTAATAGATGATTTTTCATTTCTAAAAATTGATGAAGATAGAACTGAAATAAATGAAAATGCAGATGGAAATGATACTTCATATTTTAAAACCAAAATTGTTGAATGACATTATTCAATTATCTAATAATTTTATCCCAAAAGGACTCAATCCTTTAGAAAAATTGTTTGATCAAAATGATGTCCTCTGAAACCCTCAGCCCATTTCTTCAGAAGATGACATAGAAGATATTAACATTGGAACTAATGAAGATATCGAAAACATAAAAATATGTCCATCTCTAAACCCTGAGATCAAAGCTCAATATCTTAAGTTACTGCAAAATTATAAGGATGTTTTTGCTTGGACTTATGCTGATCTAAAGACCTATGATACTTCATTAATACAACATAAGATTCCTTTGAAGCCAGAAGCAAAACCTTATCAATAGAAACTTAGAAGGATAAATCTAGCCCTTCTACCCACTGTAGAAAGGGAGATTAAGAAAATGCTAGATGCTCAGATCATACTCCCCCTTAGATATTCTAATTGGGTTGCAAATCTAGTTCCTGTTAGAAAGAAAAATGGAGAAGTAAGACTCTATGTGGATTTTAGAAATTTGAACAAGGCATCATTAAAAGATAATTATCCTTTGCCCAAAATGGATCAGTTACTTCAAATGGTTTCATGAGCACAAAGACTTTCTATGCTTGATGGTTTTTCAGGTTACAACCAGGTAAATGTTGATACAGCAGACAGAGAGAAGACAACCTTTACTACACCCTAGGGTACATTCATGTACACTAGGATGCCATTTGGCTTGACCAATGCTAGAGAAACATTTCAAAGAGCTATGGACATAGCTTCCGTGGGTCAGGTAAATAAATTTGTGGTTATTTATCTTGATGACATAACTGTTTTTTCTAAATCTAATCAGAAACATCTAAAGCACTTGATGAAGGTTTTTGACAGGTGTAGAAAATTTGGAATATCATTGAACCCTAAGAAGTCCTTGTTTGCTGTCAAAGAATGAAAATTTTTGGGCCATATAATTTCAAAGGAGGGAGTAGTAATTGATCACAAATGAGTATCTGCCATTGAAACATTGACCTGAAACAAGAAGGAGATTCAAGCTTTTCTAGGCAAGATTAATTTTCTAAGGAGGTTTATTCCAAATTATGCAGAGATTGTAAAGGATATAACTGACATGCTCCAAAAGGACCATGAAATCAAATGGACTCTTACTTCTAGGCATGCATTTGAAAAAATAAAAAAGGATATCTCTGAAGTTCCCACCTTAGCCAGCCCTGATTATACTAAGCCATTTAGTATTTTCTCTTTTGCCTCTGAAACAACCCTTGTTGTTGTTCTATTACATAAAAATGAAGATTCCCATGACCAACCCATAGCCTTTTTTAGTAAGGTTATGAGAGATGTTGAGCTTAAGTATGACATCATTGAGAAGTAAGCCTATGCCCTCATTCAAGCCCTGAAATCATTCAGGATGTATGTTCTTAATTCACCTATTATTGCTTATGTCCCTAATAGTGCTGTGAAAATTGTCCTAACCCAACCAGACACTAATGCGAAAAGAGGTAGATGGATCACTCAAATTCTGGAGTTTGATCTAACTATCAAGACTACCAAGCTAGTAAAAGGTCAAGGATTAGCCAAGATTCTAGCTGAATCCAACTGCAAAGTACTTGGAATCAATTATGTTTTAGAAATACAAACGAAGAATACACAAGAACCTTATGTCCTTGCAGAAGGGGAGAATCCAGAAGAACCTTCCCTTCATCCTAAAGGGAAAAATCCACAAGAACCTTCCTTTCATCCAGAAGGGGAGAATCCACAAGAACCTCTACCTTCAGAGCAAATCAGTCCTATACACATTGATGAAAAATTCTTGTTGTCAAACTGGTATCAAGATATTGTAAATTTCTTGATTCCTGATTCATTTTCTCCAAAACCAAGTGTAAAACCTTTAAGTTAAAATCAGTCAAGAACTGCATTATAAATGCAAATTTATACTAGAAAGATCCACTGAACATTTTGTTATTATGTTTAATAGAATTAGAAACTGAAGGAATCATTGATCAGTTTCATACAGGATTTTGTGGGGAACATTATGCTTGGAGGGCAACAGCATACAAGATTCTGAGGGGAGGATTTTATTGACCCACACTGTTCTTGCAAGTGGGGGCAAAGGTTAGAGGTTGTGTTCCTTGTCAAATGTTTGCTGGTAAACAAAAATTAGCAGCTCTTCCACTTGTTCCATCAATAGTTTTAGAAGCTTTTTCTCAATGGGGATTAGATTTTGTTGGAGAGATTCACCCCACTTCAAGTAATCAGCATAGATGGATCCTCACTACAACAAACTACTTTACTAAATGGGTGAAAGCAATTCCAGTCAGAAATGCTATTGATTCAGTAGTAATTAATTTTATTGAGGAGAATATCTTATCTAGATTTGGTTACCCAACTCAAATTGTCACTGATAACACAACAACTCTTGCTAGTGTTAAAATGATTGAATTTTGCTAGAAATATCAGATTATGTTACATCATTCAACTCCATACTACCCTCAAGGTAATGGCCTTGCAGAATCATCAAACAAAAGTCTGGTAAAGGTAATCAAAAAGACTCTAGCTGATCATAAGAAGAGTTGGGATTCACATTTGATTTATGCAATATGGGCAAAGAAAATTACTCCGAAGAGATCAACTGGGAAATCTCCATTTCAGTTAGTCTATGGGAAAGATGCAATTTTCCCTACCAATTTGGCCTTCCCTGTTTTAAAATTCCTGCAGGATTCAACAGATGAACCTGATGATTTTTCAAGAAGAATAAATCAAATTATTGAACTTAATGAAAATAGAGATGAAGTTCAATACAAATTGAATAAATATCAGAATAAGATGAAGACCCTATTTGACAGAAGAGCCAGGGAGAGGGACTTTAAGGAAGGTGATCTAGTTCTAAGATAGGATGCCAAGTGAGAAGAGAAAGGAAAGCATGGTAAATTTGACAATCTATGGTTTGGACCTTTAGAGATTGCTGAAGTCAAGGGTAACAACACTTTTGTGCCACAGAATCTTGAGGAGAAATATTCCACTTATCCAGTAAATGGAAGGTTTCTCAAACATTACATTCAGTACTAAGAAGTTGAAATAGTTTCCATTGTAAATACTCAGGTTTTCTTTACTTTTCAAGATGTCAGAGTGATTTTTCTTACAACAAGGACTCCATAGCCCGAGGAGAAGGCACATGGATCTACAAGTTCTTTGCATTCTACAGGAGAAAGTAGTCCCTAGTTGGAGCCAATGTTGTAGCATTTTTTGGTTTTGATAAGGTAGAATAAAATAGTCAAAAAATAAAAAAATATTTTGAAAAAATGCTAAGTTAGGATATGACATAACAATAGTGAAAAAATTGTTAGTGAAAAAATCTTGATGATGATGTCCATATCAAAGAAAATATTAGGTTAGATGTCCTAAAAAAATAAAGACAAAATAAAATGTTAGGTTAAGAAAACAAATAAACTCTGAAAGTGAGCAAGTCTAAATGCCACTACTATGTTTCTGCAAAATAATGGTTGTGTGCAACTTGTCTTAAATGCCACAACCCATGACAGTCAAACTGTTTAATCTTGACTGCTTTATGCTTTAAATTTGATGTTATAGTTAGAGAATAAAGATCTGGCCAAACTGTTTAATCTTGGCAGATCAGTAGTTAGGTAGAGAATAATAAGGTGTTCATCAGTTTAATCTGAGCCCTTGGAGGTTATAAGGGTAGATTTAGATAGTTTGCTTTTATAAAAATAAAAAGAAAGGAAAAGGGTTTGCTAGCTTAAATGCACCCATTAAGTGAAGAAAAAAATGATAGGATAAGCAAAGGGTAAGTAGAGAAAGGTTGCAGAAGTTTGATTATTCATGGGACAAAATGTACATTTATCATGTTTCATCATATATTTCTATGTCCATGAAGCAATTACACAAAGCAAATGAAGGTCTTCAAAATCAATTAATTAACTTCCCATTCATCCCTATTCATCCCTATATTCACTAATTTCCCCTTCCTACCTTCATACATTCATATTTCTTTCATTTTCCACAAAAACCCCTTTTCCTAAGGTCAAAACCCTTTTTGCCTAGGAAAACTGAAAATCCCATGTAAAATCCCTTTTCACATGAAAAACCCACAAAAATATGTTTTACCCTAAGTATTATGCATATATGAAAAGCAAACAATCCCATGATAAAGCATTATACTTAGTATTTCCCCTTTTCGCATATATTTACCCTTTTCCGCTCATATTCCATATTAACACTAACTATAGTAGTAAACCCCTAAAATTCCACTTTCCCGTATATTATTAACTTCTTTATTAAACATCCTAAAACCCTTAGTTTTATAATAAAATTGTATTTTCATATCGCATCGCAATATTGTGGATCCACAGCCTTTCAACGTGCATCCATTCCCGATGCGATATGTGACCATGATGGGCCTAGACCCGACATATAGATATATAAATAATATATATATATAAATATAATATTATATATTATATATAATATATAATATATATATATATATATAATATATAATATATTATATATAATAATATATATATCACAACTCAATGCCATATCGCGTCCGCCTCCATCGCAAGCCCTGGCTAAAGCACATAAACCTCCACCAGTTGCGATCTCCGATTGCGATTGGGACCTGGAACCGATCATACATCATATATGGTTTATTTCCACGTCGCGTCCGGTGCTTATCACATTCCTTGCAATGGGTTGTCCTTTGCTAAAATCCAATAGTGATATGCGATTAGCCTGGACCCGATATCATTATCCACCCGAGTTCATAAAATTTCAAGTCCACCATATGTGTTTTGCAAAGAATTTCTTTGTTAAATCGTTTTTTATGATTTTAATGAAGAAATAATTAAACCTCCATTTAACTGCTAAATCACAGTTTTAGGCCATAATAAAGCCATTACCACCATATTTAATCATTCGTACCCTTCGTACTACTCCTTCACTCCACCACCGTCTGATCCAATGCGTTTAGATCCAACGGCCCTGCAATTTCGGGTTAGCTCTCTGTACGAGCGTTACCCACCCGAAAAGCAGTATTCCACCATCCTCCATTGCTACATGTTAGGCTCAAGTTATTTTAGGAGACCCCCACCTAAAACCGCCCTCGCCTTATAAGTGGTGCGATGAAAAACACCTTCCACAAAATGACAAAATGGCTACTGTTCACTATCGCGCCATATTTCAAAAGAAAACTGTTTTTCCCGTTTAAATGCCAAAATGACTATTTTTCTCTGTTTTGCCTGTTTTACACAGCCAAGCCTCCATAATGCCTCTGTGACCAATTAAACCATTGTTTCACTTTCCGATACACTATGAACTCCTTCCAATGTCCTTTCAAGCTCAAAAAAGCCATTCACAACCGTCTCTATCACCTTATTTTTCTTAACAGTTTCTGTGTTTTGCAGGTAAAGACCCCTGTTCCAAGTTTACAAATAAAAAGCCTACGAACAGTTGGAAGACAAATATGAAGACCATACCAATTTAGTTTACCCTGTAACATAAAATCTAAAGTGATTTACTGTTGAAAAACACAGTAAAAACCTGGATTGCACAGTAAAGGTAAAAAGAAACAATAAAGGTTATTTTGTAGGGTTAAAGGATATTTTACAGAGTTTAAAAAGTATCAGATGAAAAATCAAATGAAGAAATCAACCAGCGAAAAGGATTCAAATAGTCAAGTAGCTTAAGGGGGCAAAATATCAAACAGCGAAGCCAGCACAACCTGAATAAAAGGGACAGTAAGAAGAAGTTCAATTTCTGCCCCTATCTTCTTGCATGAAGATCTTTTTCCTTTCCTAGAATAAATCTTAATCAATTTTAGGATATTTCTTAGTTTTATTATTGTATAAATAACTCTCTTTTCGAGATGTTATGGGTTTGGAGTTCAAGATTCATAGTTCATTGCTTGTTAAGTCTTGACTGTTAATTCTACTTTGAACCTCATTGCACCTGTGAAGGGAGATTTTGTAGATACTTGATGTACTTAGTCTTTCTGGAACCTTAATACAAAGCAGAGGATTCTGAATCTAGTTTTACACAGTTTGTGTTATCCTGTAAGTTTTTCTATTTATCAATCATTATGTTTTTCTTCGTATGCTTAAGACTTATAGAGATATCTAGGTAGGAATAATTGTGTCTCAATTAATTAATATAAGCTCTTGAAGTGATCATCTATTTAGAGAATGGATTAATGAACTGTCTATTTAGCTAATCCCCTCTAATCAATAAATCATCAGCATCTTGTGTAAGCTTAAGTATACTACCTTGAACCTTTGGAACATAGTTTAGAAGGTTTTCCTACTTATGATTGTTCTATTTTACAGTCTGGAAATTGTGATAATCATATTTTTTGTTGTCTTCTACTCACCACTATTTTTTATCTATATGATTGTGTAAAGTCTTATGGCAGCCCTTGGCTGAAGTATTAATATAACCCAAAGGATTAATTATTTCAATTCTACACCTGTCTTCTTTCATTGGTCTTCCAAAAAACTAAAACCAAAACCCCAAAACAACTATTTTAGATGCTCTAGCATTGGTAGCTGACCTACTACTATCTCAGAGGTACAACAGATGATATCCATAAAGTGCCATAAATGGTGTCATTTTTGCTGCAGTATGGAAGGGAGTGTTATACCACCATTGAGCCTGAGGTAACCACTTGACCCATTATGTTTGTTTATCAGATACAAAGCAACAAATATATCCTTCCAAACATTTGTTCACTATCTCATTTTTGCAATCAGATTGAGGATGATAAGATGATCTATGAGCTAATTGAGTGTTGAAAATGCAGCAAGAAAATCCTAATTTAATTTTTCCTTGATTAAATTAGGAAAAAATGTCAATTTCAATTTCAGTAAAATACTTGGAGGTAGTTAACTGAGGTGACATGGTGATGAGCACCAGTATTGCAGCAAGAATGTTGCAACTCTTGGGGCTATCAACTTTACTTCATCAACCCGAGGTTCATACAAACTTGAAGGTGACATTGTTGTATACACATTTGATGCAATGGTTTACTCTTGTCACTTTTCAAATGGGGTGATAGACCACTAGAGTTTTTCAAACCAATTTTCTATTGACTAGAAGGTGTCTGACTACCAAATGGAAAAGGTAAAATTATCCTTGATGCGAAAAGGGAATGTTGCCTACTCTAGGAAATGAAAGTGCTAAATTGGAGGGTGCTACAAAGTGACATGAAATCATCTAGCTAAGCATCTACATATTTTTCTTGCAAAAGAGACCTAACTTAACCTTGTTTATAACATTTAGTGACCGAGACTAACTAAGCATGGAATTTTATCTAAGAACTATTATGACTGTTGCATGCATGTGCTAACTTAGCAATTGCAGAAAAAGTGTTTTTGGATTTTTAGTTTTATGAATGCAAATGCTAATCCAACTTGTTCTTTGGTAGGGGGGACAGGTATGGAGGGAAAGGTCTGGACTAGTTTCAAGGGTATGGAAGCCAAGTGGAGACCGAACCTAAGCTCAGACGACCATTTTTTCTCAATTCAGGCTTAAAAACAGGTTGTTATAGGGTTTTTGTGTAGTACTACTACAGGATGCCCTATTTTACTACAGGAAACAGGTTGAAATATTATAAGGAGGTAAGAAATGTAGAATGAAGTGTGGGAAAGGTGTCTGATGGGGAAATAAGGCATGGAGGAGGTGCACCCTATCCAAGGCTCAATCAAATGCTTTAAGATGGTTGGATTTGCTCAAGGAAAATGCCAACTTTGCTTATAAAACAGGGATTCAGAATAGGGTTTGGTGGACTTTGGCTGTGTAGGTGGAGAAGACTTGGATGAGGTGAATGAGATGAGGTCTCCCTGCAAATTAGAAGCTCCTGCAATAACATACACTATTTTCTTCATTTATGCACAATTTCGTTTATACATGGAAAAGATGAGTTGAATGGAGGAAAAATAAAGTTATTAATAGCTAATGGCTAAGTTTATGAATCTAAGTTCTTCTAAACCATAACAAACTCAAGAGATCAAAATGACATGTTGAGTATGGCGCATGATTGTTTAGAGGTCTTTGTTTCAGCTGGATGTATACCCCAGGAAGTTTGTACACCCCTCCACATGGGGGGGTGCGGGGGGGGAACTTGTCCTCCCCGCGGGGGTTCGGGGGGGCTGGCGGCGTCGCGGGGGCTAGTGGTCCCCCGGTGGGGGGTTTTCAAGGGTAGTGCCCCTGAAGCTAAAAAAAAATGTAAAATTGACTTGTAAAAGTATAGTAATTTCTAGTCAATATGGATCGTTCATTAGGCGGATGATCTGACGGTAGAACTTATGTTTAGTTTAGGGTTTTTTCCCTAGAAGGCAACCCCTCTCTTTGGATGAGGGCATTGTATTAAGGCTGTGTAATAGATGTGTATTCTCCTAACAAGAAATAGAGAGGTGAGACTGTGAGAGAAAACAGAGGATATTACAGCGGATCTGTTGTACGTTGTGTCTCTTCATTTTGCTGGATAATAAAAAGGAAGAACTGGTTGTTCGGGGTGGACATAGCCTAAATTGGGTGAACCACGTATATTTGTGTCTCTATGGTTTTATGTGTTTTTTGTGTTTATATTTATGCAATATTCTATGTGTTCCATTGCTCTGTAATATATAATTTTCTAACATGACAAGTGTAGATACTTCTAAGAAATTTAGAGGCAATGATCTTATTCAACAAGAAACCCTAGGTTATGCAGTAATCAAACAATAAATCTGTTTTTTTGGCTGTGCGAATGGAACCCTCCAATCATGATCCCATAAGGGAGATGAGGTGAAGGCCACTATCACAAGATTTTATGAAGTGTTTACTGTCACTATGACACCACTGATCTATCTATCCAAAAATGGAAGAAAACTAAGTAATCATCAAATACTTGCAGATTAACAAAACCAAAATCACTTCAGTAGCTAACTATGAAATTAATATAAGCATACATGTACAAAAAGTGGAACCTCTATTGCTAGGGTTGGGCCCTAACCCAAGAGCTTCAGCCCTTTGAGTCAACTCAGTGCTGGATCAAGGGAATGCTTCTCATTTTCATTAAAATATCAAAAATACATAAGTTATCAGTCACAATGTCTTAGCTCGAAAATTTCTCTCGGCTATAACAAAAAAAGTTGAATCCTAAGGAGGCTTTAGGCCTTCTTATTTATAGAATTGAAGCTACCAACAACTTCCTTAAATTTAGGGAGGCTTGGCTCCCAACCCGAGATGAACTTGTCTTCAACCATCACTAGCTTGGCTGCCAATGACCTCAGTGGCTTGGCTGCTTGTAACTCCGAGCTAACGAGATCTGGTGGAGGAATCTTCGAGTGAGTGATGAGTTAAGGAGGGAGATCCAATCTCCTAAATTCCCTCTTGCTTGTCTACTTCGAGTTACTGCACTTTAATTAGCCAAAATTGCTCCAAATCCTGCAATTAATGCACATTTGTTAATTTTTGGCAACAATGTTATGTTCTATGCTTAAGAGAAATTTTACTTCAATTTCTTTACTAGCCCAATATCAATATCGAGTTTAGCAATCACATCAACATGATAGTAAAATGTAGATAGAACATAAACATAAACAGTAGAAGACATGTCAAGACAAGATGACACAAGATGTGGCACCAACTAGGAACAAACCCCAATGTGGGGAAACCCTTGATCAATTCTTCTTATAGTCTTCAATAGTTCATCAAAGAGAGATAGTACAATTTACCAATCTAATAATTTATAACAGCAACAAAAGAGCCCTAACCAGAAAAGACAATGCTAGTCAACATGGCAAATTTGACCCTCAACAAATCAGTCAACTTTAGTCAACTTCGGCCTCTAAACAACAAGATAAAACAACCCTCAAAATAGTCAAATTCATCCCAGTCAAAGTCTGGTCAAACAGCCCACCTACGGTCGCCCCTAGCTGCAGTCAACATTGGTCAACAATCAATGTTTAGCCTCTATTTTTGTGCCCATAAATGTGGCCTACCCAAACAGAGATAGTCCTCGCAAAAGACACATTCAAAGGAGGTCAACGCATGCTTATCAACGCTTAGTCAAACTGTCTAGAAATTTGGTCTCCTGAAATTTCAGCCTCCTGAAATTTTGGCCTCCTATAATTTCGCTCTCCTAAAATTATGTACCTGTGGAGAGAGAGAGGCCCATAAATCCATACCCAATCAATGAGGAGAGAGAGAGAGAAGTGTGAAGATGAGTGTGTTCAAATGAAGCTAAGTCGCCTTCTATTTATATGCAACGTTGAGGATGAATACATGTGGATGTTGCGCTTTTGAGCCTACATAAGTTTGTTGGCCGACCTTGACAATTTGAACATAATCAAAATAAATTCATAACTTCATTTTTACATGTCAGAATCGGATGATATTTAGATAAATCCTACACCTCTCAAAGAGAGGAATCCAAGAAAAATATATGCTCTCATAAATAATATGAACCATGTGGAGTTTGGCCCTAGTTTCCAGTTTTAACAACATTAGGCCATAAGACATAACATCTCATCTTTATTCTTCCCACTAAAAAAAATATAACAAAACGTGTAAAGAAATGTGAGAAAAGTTGATTTTAATAAGCTGGAGAGTGGCATTAAGGTCCATATAATTTACCCATTGATAAGCCTCATCATCACCCCCTACTGAAAGTATTGCTCATCCTCTTAGCAACTTAATCTATGCCCATGTCTTTCATTGCTCTGGTGGCCTCTTTGACATTCCAGGCTTCTGTTGATGTATCCTCCTCTTGTGGATAAAATCCTGCATGCTTCTCTATTTCCTCCCACTGCTTTATTTCTTCTTCTTCCTTTATTCCTTCTAACATACCCAACAACAATGGTGGACTAAGTTTCAAGCAAATCGAGTTGATTTTGAGTCTCTATAATGCCTTCTTATACAGTGGGGTCCTCTCTAGTGCATCCCTCATTCTTTCAGGGGAATGATATTCCCTGATCTTTAGGTTGTATGGTAATGTGCCCCATCTCCTTGGACATGCTTGCTGGCTTTCATCCCCTAGCAATCTCAAAGTGTCCTCAAAATGAGTGATTGATTTCTCTTGTGTAGCTAGGTATCTTGTGCAAGCTGGGGATCATTAGCGATGACATTGTGGGTGCTAATGACAGCCATGGAATTGTCTATTATGCTCTGATGTAAAGGGGATCTTTTTCTTCTCTTTACAATATTCTCTTTACTTCCTTTTTCCCTGGCCTCCTCATGACTCATCCATGATGCTAAGGCCATCAGTGGTAAGTCCCCCAGCTTTGGATTGGGGTCCCACATATTCAAGTATGTTAAGGACAAGTTATGTAAGTATAATTTAGATTTCTTGGCCCTTTCCTCCAGGACGCTTTGGTCACAGAGCTTAATGAACTGCATATAGTCTTGGAAAGACATAGTCCCTCGTTGTGCTAGGGTCTTTATCTGAAATTGCAGCCATTGTTCTTTTAGGTACAAGGCATATGATTTTGTTGGCATCCTGCACTAGAGTGCCTCCATAGAGAGACTTGCCATAGTGGCCAATTGGCTCTCTTTTTCCTATACCTTCCTCCTCAGCCATGTGTTTTCAGCCTCTAGTTGAGATTTTATCACTCTTTCCCTATCTCTTATCTCACTCAACTCTCTGCCCATCTCTAGCAGCTTTTCTTCCATATGGCCCACATCCTTTACATTTTTTGATTTAGCAATTTGCATCAAGTGATGTGTCCTTTCTCTCTCCTTTTCAAGCTCAAAGAATAGAGGGATGAAGAATTTCTATGGTATTACTCTCCCTCCCTCAATGAATCTATAATAAGAGTTGAGATTGGGCTATGGGCTAGGTTCTTGCAGCTCTTGTGATTCTCCCTTTACTATTTTCGGAGTATTTGTCTCCCCCTGTACTTGTGTTGTTGCTTCCTTTCCTTTCCTTTGTCCCTATTTTCCTTCCTACTCTTTTTTCTATGTTTTCTATAGTGCTAACAGAGTTTCATGTATGATTGTCTGTGTTTCCTGTAGGACACTTTTCCCTTTTTGAAATGGGTTCAAAGGTTCTTTGATTGACTTTGCCCAGGTTGACCTAGTGACAGGCCTCCTAACATAGGTGATTGGTGACCTTGGGGAAGCCTATTTTGATGTGCCCTCTTCACCTTTCATTCCTGGGGAGAGTATATTTTCTTTTCCTCTTGGTGAATCTTCAATGATGATAGGAGTCTTGGTAGGTGTTTGTGGTCTCCCTTGTTTTATTCTGGTGCTCCTCCTTGTTTTGAAGTATAGGGGAGTCTGCCTCTACCTTTTTCTTGTTGACTTTATGGGTGTGCTTAGGGCAGTCAAGGCAGCAATTGCCTCCTTCTCTGTGGGTTCAGGAGACACTCTTGGGGATTCCTCCCCTTCCTTGCTATGTATTTCAAGTCTTGTCTCATCCTTTTATGCTTCTTCCTCATTGTTTTTCTATCACTCTGTTTCATTTATATGTTCCTACTCTTCTTCCTCTGGCTCATCCTTTTCTTCTTCATGTTCCTCTTCTCCTTCTTCAAGTTCTTCTTCCTCTTCTTGAGGCTCTTCTTCATCTTCTTCATCTAGTTCTTCTTCCTCTTCTTCAGGCTCTTCTTCCTCCTCTGCTTCTAGTTCTTCTTCCTCTTCCTCACCACTAGAGGTTGGGTCTCTTTCATACTCAATTGCTTTAATTACATATTCTCTGTCCATGTCTACAAATGTTGACCACAGAATAGGGATTCCTAATTGGCTAAGGGCATCTTCTGGTATGAGATTGATTAGTCCATGATGTGCCAATTGTTGATTCTTTCCTTCATGTGCCTTTATGCTCATTTCTATTATTGATTGCAACAAGAAGTAGGGCACATTAATTCTTCCATTAGGAGGTAACTCTTCCCCAAATCTCAGCTCATGGAGGAGTCTAAACTGGTAATCATAGACTATACTGAGCCTTCCCTCACAAGAAATATACTTGAGAATGTGATAGCTTACTTCATCCCAAGGATATGGAATGCTCTCTCTTCTAATCCCATTTTTGTCCTCAATTGGTTCCTCATCTTCCAAGAAAATGTTCTTCTTGACATAAGTGCTTCTAGCTTTATCCTCTTTTCTCCATTGTAAACCTAAAGGAAGTGTAGTGATTATGCTAATGCTTTTAAGGGTAATTGTTACTAACAATCCTCTCACTATAGCAGTGGCACTGAATCTAGATTGAGGTGTGAGTGACATTGCAAATTCCTGAGCTACATCATCATCATAGCCTCTAAGTATCTTGAAGAATCCCAACCATTGATGCCTTCTCAATATATCTACCCCAAGGGGATGGAGATGTATTATAGATGTTCTTGCGGGCTCCATTTTGTTGAAACCTCCTATCATCTTCTCTCTCTATCAATTTGATTGTATGTAGTTTGGTGGCTTTAGCTTAAGAGATTTCCCAAGTGACCGAGGATTTAGAGTTTAGGAGGGTGATGACTACAATTTTCCCTTTATCTCCACAAAATTATGTCTGTCTATATATGCACACTGTAATTACTAGAAAAAAATGACAATTTATTTTCCTTTCCTCTTTACAAATGAAAGCACGAAGGATATGGGCCACCTACCTTTCACTGTAATGCCTCGTTTGATTAGAATTCTTAAATAGTTGGGACCTAGGCACCCCCTCATAAAATTTTTTACAATTCTCACTGTTTCCTGTAGTTTTCCCCCGTTTCCTGTAGGTGCTCACTGTAAGATGGCTTAGACTAGCTTTCTTCTTCGATGGATCCTCCAGGAGGTCCCAACTCTCAAAATATCGAAATGAATGATGTATTGCATGAAAGTTAGGGAATATTTCTATTTATGGTCGATTCCTTTGAGTGATGTGCTAGATGGCTGGGTATGTAATTTCTCCTTTTGGACCATTGGCCCACACTTAGTTATCATGCAACCCTTTCTCGTAATCATCACTCACTCCTATAAAACATAACTCAACAACCTTTCCGATTTATTTCATTTGATGTGACCTTGCAACGTGTTCAGCTGACTAGAACTTAACTTTTTGTTTTCGAGCTGAGGGTGGCCAAGTCAACTGGCCACCTTCATCTTATAAAACCAACTTTTTCATATTCCTACATTTTTATCATATTCGTAGTTAGGAGAGAGTGTGGATGAGGTGTCATACTTGTGGCTTCCTTTGCTTGGTTGATGCACGCTGGAGGGTGGCTCTGTTGTGTTGCTTCCGGTTCAAGTACATCTTCTATTTTGCTCTTGTTTTGTTGATTTGATGTTGTTGATAGGTTGTCTTCTTGTTGTGATGTGCAGGTGATGGCCTCTTCTGTCGCTCCTGAGATTTGGATAGGTGCCATAGTGCCTGCAGGTGTGCTGCTACTCTTCCTCTGCATGGGTGTTGAAGGAGGAGCCTAAAGACTTTTGCTGTCACAATATAGGCTGCTACAGGGTTTCCTATAGTACTACAGGAAATCCTGTATCTACCTCTTTCTGAACTTTTTGTAATTCTTTCTTCTTGGAGGAGGAATAAGTGTTGAAGTAGGAGTGGAAAGGGTGGAAATGGGGAGATGGAGTGGTAGGCGAGGTAGGCTATTGATGGCCCTTGTGATTTTCTTTGTTTTCCTCTTTTTTTTCTCTTTTTTTTTTAATTTTTTTTCCCTTTTTCTAAGTGTATTTTTTTATGGAAACAGAGGGTGACATGGTCATGAAATGGTGTTGGTTGAGATGTGGTGAGGTCAATGGAATCCTATTTCAACCCAAAATAGACCTGCATTATGACTTCTCATTCGGGATTTCATTCCTGAAGATTTTCAGGACTTCCTGTAGTACTACAAGAAACTCTTGTAGTACTACAGGAAACTCCTGTAGTAACTACAAGAAATCCTGTAGAAGTCATAAAATTGCCTGAAAATTGGATTTTTGATGGTTGGAGATGAGTATCGATGCATGAGACATGGTGGTCATGGAATATATGAAATGAATGAAGGAAGAATGGTGTTTTGCATAGCTTGCTGCCCTCTGAACTTGGTGTCCATTATTTTCTTGAAAACCTGCAAAAACCAGGAACTGTTATGAGTGGGTAGGTTTGAGGTCCCTGCCATTACATTTTTGTGTTTTTTTTGTTGAAAGACAACCAGGTCACCTCATGGAGGTTTTCAACCTATTTTCCTGCCCTAGGTGCCTCAAGGGAGGTTTTCACCCAAGGGTCTTTTATTTTTCTTTTTTCTTTCACTCTTGGGCTACCTCAAGGATGTTTTCAACCCAAAAGTTGGCCTTAGGTGCCTCATGGAGGTTTTCACCTAGGTTTCTTATTGTCTTTTTTTTTCTTTTTCTTTTTTCAAAAATTGAACAGTCTTCAAGAATTTGGTGAAGTGGAAGCGGAGACTCTTTCAATCACCATCACTGCCTTACTGATACTACTAACGAACTCTTCCTTTGACAGAGTTTTTTGTAGGCTTTCAATCTATACCCATTGACAAGCAAGGGGATACATTATTCATCAATGGTTCTTATCTGAATAGCCCCATTGTCATGGCACTTTTCTATCACATATGGTCCCAACCATCTAGTCATAAAATTGCATTTGAAATCCTTGAACTTGGAGTCATATAGTAGAGCCCAATCACCTTTTTGAAACAATTTGTCTTTGATATTTTTGTCATGTCAACCCTTTCTTTGTACTTGAGTCACCTCTGTGTGCAAGAGGATCTGCATCCTGAATTCATCTAACCCATTGAGTTGGAGCAACCTCTCTTGTTGTGCCCTTGTAACATCCTAATCCAAATGTGTTGTCATTCTTAAAGTGTTGTACTTAAACTCAATGGAGAGCAGAGCCTTCTTCCCATAGACCAAATCATAAGGGGTGAATCTAGTGGTTTTCTTCCAAGTTGTATTGTAGGCCCAAGTGGCCTCCACTAGTCTATCAGCCTGATCCTTCCTGCTACTGCTCACCACCTTTGTGAGAATGCTTTCCAATGCTCTATTGTAACTTCTACTTGTCCATTGGCTTGAGGGTGGTAAGGAGTTGATTTCTTGTGCTTGATCTTATGTTGGATTAACAGATTCTCAATCATGTGTGAGGTGAATTGAGTGCCCTGATCAGTGACTAGCTCTCTAGGGTATCCAAACTTGTAAAACACATTCTCCCTCAAGAGCTCAACAACTTTCTCTTATGTGGCTACCTTGACAGCTTTGGTTTCATCCCACTTATTTAAGTAGTCAGTGCACACAATTATATACTTTTTCTATCCTGATGGAGGATCAATGAGCCTAATGAAATCCATGTCCCACTTGTCAAATGGATCAAAAGTCACTTGAGGCTGTAGAGGCATTTCATCCCTACAAGTAGGTTTACCCATTCTTTAGCATCGGTCACATTGGCTGGTATATCGTCTCGCATCTTGGTGGAGAGTGGGCTAATAGTAACTAACTTGTATTACCTTGAAGGTTGTTCTTTTGGCTACAAAGTGACCACCATGAGGCCCTTCATGAGAGGCCAAAATGATGTCAAAAACTTCCTCCTCCCTGACACATATTCTTAGAATTTAGTTTGGGCCTAGCTTGAAAATATTTCCCCCAATCCAAGTGAATGGAGTGATTTTCCTTATTATTCTACTCTTTTACTTGGAGGTGTTATCACTCAGGTTGTTCCCTTTGACTCCTAAGGGAATACGGCCAAGGTAACCACAAACCAATCTTTGGACTGCAGGTCCTAGCCTACCAACAGTCAGAGAGGGCTCTCTCTTTGGGATTTAGCTTTATTTAAGGGATGATTTTAGGCTAGATATGATGCACATGGGTTTTGATTTGGTTTAGTGGGATAGTTAATCTAATCAACCAGATTTGGCATGCAAAGTGTAAGAAGTTCAAACCATTGGGCATGGAGTCATGAATGTGAACTGAAGGGTGTGTTTTCTTTGGTAGAAGAGGGGAATATGGAGCAGGATAGCTACACATGGAACAATGATTTATGCTGGAACAAGGATGAAATGGAGGTCAGGTAATGAGAGGCAATTAAGAATCTCTCATCCAGCCAAAGAGGGGAAGTGGATGACAGCTGAATGGGGCAATGAATAATTCCCAGACATCATTCATATAATGAAGGAAATAGCTTAAACATGTGCAATTAAGAATGTATATTCATCGCTAATTTCAGAGGAAAACATGGAAAAGCTACATGAATTGAGCACAGAGGGCATGAAAACCAATTCTGGTCTATTCTTTCTTCCTGCAACTTAGATTATGATATATATATGGTACAACTATGTATAAACTGATAAACAAAGGGAGGAAAGACTTATTGAACCATGAGCAAGCACTAGAATTCCATACCAATTTCTTCAGCCATTAAAAGCACAACTAGCCAGTTCAGATGCAAGCATTCCAACAATCTTTGATTACAGAACTTCTTAATCTTTACAATGCAACTCTCAAATGAGAGATCAACCAAACAACCCACCAACCCTTATTACATTGTTCAAGGCTATATTTATAGGCAAAATATCTACAAAAAAGATCTGCTAGAAGATCTCAGGAATTAAATGTAGTTAACCTAACTTCTCTTGCAAGTAATGAAAAATATCTATCTAATGCTGCACTGGGGGCAGCTGCTTCAAAAACGAGGCTATCTATATTTTGCCGTTATGCGTTGGCTATTAATCATAACTGCGCATTGGTCTCTGTTCCACTTCTCTTGAGTGGCTTTACTGTGCACTAATTGTGGTCTGAGAGCCTTAAATGGCCTCAGCGCTTTCTTATGGTCGATTTGATACTCTTTGCCACTTCACTGATACTCTTTAATTGAATCCGAGCTTCTTCTTTTCTGTGATATGCTTAAAATTGTCAAATCACCCCTTTTCTACCCTTTCGAGGCAAAAATAACTGCTAAAAAATGAGGTTTTCCATTTTGGCCTATTTTCCTTAGTGCTAAGCGCTAATCACACATCAAAAATTGTCTCAGTTTTTGATTCTGGGCCTCCTAAGCATCAATTTCGCATTTGCATGCTTTCTTTTCGGCGGATGACGTCAGCGGTACACAGGTGACGTCAGCGGTATGGTAGGTGACATTAGCATGACATCAGCAGTGGGACCTAGTACAGATGATGACGTCAGCAAGGTGACGTGGCAGGGTGACATGGCAGGGTGACGCAGGAGGGCAACGCAGCAGGGTGACGTGGTGCTTACGTCACGTAGGGGGGAAAGCGGTATCCGGTTTCAGGTGCACCACTTTTGGGAAAAGGTGGTTTGAGGGGAGGGGGCTCCGCCACAGTTGAGGGGACAGCGCATGGCGGGAGTACGATGGGAAAACTGCCCATCTCCCAGACGCTAACCCTCAGCACATTGGGGCAGGAAAAGACCTGCGCACCGTAGATCTTAGGGCGTGAGAAATCGAACGACTGGCAGGATAGGGAAGGCGGCAGAAGGTTAGGGACGGGGCTCGCGGCGCCTTTATTAATAATTTAATTTCGGTGGGGGGAAAATTTTAATAAAGTGGTTTTTTTCAATTGGGTTTGCGGGTTGTGTGTGCCAGTTAACCATTAATAATGCAGGTGGAGGGGAGGGTTAGGTTTATAGATGAAAGCGATGGTACATGGTTATTACTTCAACCAGGGGTTAAAGTAATTCCGGTTTTAAGACGTAGAAGGGTTTTCCCAAATGGACCAATATCTCCCAAACCATGTTACATAGCTATAGTGCTATAGGACAGGATATGCAATATTTTTGGGATTTTTTATATAGTTTTCACATAGTAGGGAATATGGGAATGACTTAGGGAGCTAAATAATAAAGTTAGGAGTTAGTATGACTTGGTGGAGTGGAAATGTAAGGGAAATGATGGATTTGTGTAAATATTATTTTTACACAAGAAATGTGGCTTCTTTTCATTGAGGAAAGTCAAAACTTGACTTGATATTTCACACCAATGAGCTGAAAGCAGGACTTGTTGGGCAGATCCCAAGGTCCTCAAGGGGATGTTAGTAAATGATTACTGGGGGAATGAAGGGGAAGTTAGTCATGCTTCTACTGTTGTACCATCAAGTCACTGCCTGGTGCCAATGCCATAAATGAGATGAGTCCTTCTTGACAATACCACAAGTGATTACCAATCTGCTTCTGCAACCTCAAACTACCTACCCAGCCTAATACACCTAACATTTTTTCTTCTTTTGGTTTGGGTGCACTTGGACTTGCAAACCCAACTTTACAAATTTTTCTTTTCTACTATCCTCCTATCTACATCTATACTTATTTCATCCAGGGGCTTCAGATTAGGCTATTGAGCACCCTTGCTTCTCTACCTATCTAAGAATCTACGCAGATTAAGCTGTTTGGACAGACCATGATTCTCTATATTCTATAACAGGAAATTGAAACCTAGGGAGACCAAGATTAAGCTGTTTGGACCTCCCTTTAACTGACAATTCTTCAAAAATGGAACTTTTGCAGCATGAAAAGGATGAACATTTTTGGCACTTCCACTGTCAATCATGAAAAATGAATACCTGCTATGAGCAGGAGGCTAACAATGGCTCCACTTGGGGATGGCCTTTCCTTGTGAAAGGCCAAGAATAGCAAGTCAGAATGCCTTAATATTTAGTTGTTTGCTGTAATCTGAAAATTTCCCTTTGCTAGCTTCTTTATTTATGAACATGACAGCAGACTTGAAGAGCTTAGGGCCTTCACTTCGGGCTTCAACTGTAGCAAGCTTGCTATCCAAACAGAAAACTGAAATCCTACCTACCTACTCTAACCAGCACTTACTTTGTTGTTAGGTGAAATGAAATAACCAATGCAGCCACTTAAGTATCAAGCATGAACGAGCTTTGTTGCTTGTGCTTGCTGGCGAGAAAAACTGAGATCTTGCAATCTCATATGGCTTTGTTAATCTTTGAGAAAATCAGAAAACTGTTGACCTTCTTTGCTAAAACAAGAAACTGTACAAAAGGGTCCCGCAACATATATACATTATTGCTGGGCTGAATTGAAGAATTGTACAAAAGTTTGGGATCACTATCATGCCCTGGAATAGGGAGATCATCAACATTTTGATATTGAGGCACACAGCCTGCTAATGGAGAAGAGCACTTCTTTACTTCATCATACACCCTGTCAGGACATGAATCATATACACCATGAAATGATATTTGCAATTCATTACAAACAGGCTCATATGGCCCTTGAATGATCTGTGTGGGCTGCTCCTCTTCTTCTTTGAAAAACTCAGATGGCTGAAAACAAAGATGCAGGGGATCCACTTGTATCACTTGGTCATGAACAGCCGCTTTCGAATTTTCCTCAATCTAATATTCAATGCCCTTTGGGGCTGCAAAGCTGGAGGCAATATATTTTGAACAATGTTTTGGGCTTCCTCTAGATGATCAATATCAACACTTGCTGATATTTTCTTATTAATTGCATGATAGTTCTCCTTAATAAATTGAAAAGGATCAACACATAAAGGTAAAGTTCCTTCACTGAAATCAAAATTTTCTGCACTTTCCTCCTTTACCTCATAGCTGAGATAGGCATGTTGATCATTGATTTTGGGCTGCTGATCCTAAATTGTGCTTTCTACCAAAATAGGCTCTGACTCCTCTGCAAGGCTAATTTGGTCATTAGGCTCATCATCATCATCATCATACTCATCATATTTTGGCAAGCAGTTGAAAGAAGAGAAGCTGTTATATTCATATAGTATATCAGGAGACCGCTCCATCATGTATGGCTGTATGAATGTCATCTGTTTTGTGGCAGGTTTGTTCATGAATGTCATTACTTTCCTCTTGCAAAACAGATGTGTTCTGGTGCTCTAAACATTCCACTTTCATTGTGATCATTTCCTCTAAATTTTGTAACAAACCATGAAGTTTTTCTTCTTGCTTTGCTTTGCGCTTTTCCTCCCTGATTTTTAGATTTGCCTCTATGTCCACTACCATGTCCTGCATTTGTTTCATAGTGGACGGGCTCCTTTCTCTTAAACGGAATTCTATTTCTGGGTCAAAAGCTCTTGGATAATGCAATAGAGCTAAATCAGGGGGAGGTCTAATATTCAAAAGCAGAGAATGATAAACTTGATTGAATCGATCATGAAATTGCTGAACAGAATCATTTGGACTTCTTTTTAACTAATTATATTCTTCAATGAGCAAGATGAAATTAAGTTTGATCATCCATCTATCAAGGAAGAGTTTGGAAAACTACTAAAGATTAGAAATGCTAACCTCAGGCAATTCTTTAAACGAATTCCTAACTTCGCTTTGCAAAGAAAGGGCAAACAGCCTGATACTAACATCCTCATCCTCCACTTCAAATATATTAAGATAGTCTTCAAAGGCTTGGATGTGCTTTTGGACAGTGATACCATTCTCTCCATCAAATCTTGGGAGATACTCAGGATGATTTTTGAGCAGAGGATTAAGCACGGGAGGCAAAACAAGAGGCTTAGATCTGTCAGGAACTTTACGAGGCACGGGATTATGTACAAGGATTGGCTGAATGGGCTCAACATGAACACAGATAGAATGATTGGCTTTGAAATTTGTTTCCTCCTTGGCTGTATGATGATTTTTAGCAGCACTTGAAGGCTGAGGTTGTAATGTGCAAGGAGGCTTTTCAACAACATTTTCAAAAGGAAAATCATGAAAATCTAATTTAAAATCGTTTTTAAAATACAATATACACAGCAAAATTTTATGGAAGAGAAAGAACGTGACCTCTTGGATAGTAATCCAGGTCAAGAGCCTGATCTGCTCATATATTTCTCTTGGGTTCATTTCTCCAGTGGAGACTTTATTATGAGGATTATGTGGAGTCGCCAGGTGGATAAGTAAATTAACTTTGAATGGCCTGATCTCTGTCCACCACACAGATCAGGACTTAATATTCAATAAGAAGAAAAATATTTTTTGATTTTTTGTGATTTTTCAAAACAAGTTTAGGACTTATTCGAAAGGCAAACTAATCAAAAAAGGGGATTTACAGTAATGAACATATGAATGTCCCCAATGGAGTCGCCATTATGTTATCACTTAGGTTGTTCCCTTTGACTCCTAAGGGAATATGGCCGAGGTAACCACAAACCAATCTTTGGACTACAGGTCCTAGCCTACTAGCAGTCAAAGAGGGCTCTCTCTTTGGGATTTAGCTTTGTTTAAGGGATGATTTTAGGCTAGATATGATGCACATGGGTTTTGATTTGGTTTAGTGGGATAGTTGATCTAATCAAGCAGAGTTGGCATGCAAAGTGTAAGAAGTTCAAACCATTGGGCATGAAGTCATGAATGTGAACTGAAGGGTGTGTTTTCTTTGGTAGAAGAAGGGAATATGGAGCAGGATAGCTACACATGGCACAATGATTTATGCTGGAACAAGGATGAAATGGAGGTCAGGGAATGAGAGGCAATTAAGGATCTCTCATCCAGCCAAAGAGGGAAAGTGGATGACAGCTGAATGGGGCAATGAAGAATTCGTAGACAACATTCATATAATGAAGGAAATAGCTTAAACATGCGCAATTAAGAATGCATATTCATCACTAATTTCAGAGGAAAACATGGAAAAGCTACATGAATTGAGCACAGAGGCCATGAAAACCAGTTCTGGTCTATTCTTTCTTCCTGCAACTTAGATTATGATATATATATGGTACAGCTATGTATAAACTGATAAACAGAGGGAGGAAAGACTTATTGAACCGTGAGCAAGCGCAAGAATTCCATACCAATTTCTTCAGTCATTAAAAGCACAACCAGCCAGTTCAGATGCAAGCATTCCAGCAATCTTTGATTACAGAAGTTCTTAGTCTTTACAGTGCAACTCTCAAATGAGAGATCAACCAAACAACCCACCAACCCTTATTACATTGTTCAAGGCTGTATTTATAGGCAAAATATCTACAAAAAAGATCTGCTAGAAGATCTCAGGAATTAAATGCAATTAACCTAACTTCTCTTGCAAGTAATGAAAAATATCTATCTAATGCTGCGCTGGGGGTAGCTACTTCAAAAACTAGGCTATCTGTCTTTTGCCGTTATGCGCTGGCCATTCATCATAACTGAACATTGGTCTCTGTTCCACTGCTCTTGAGTGGCTTTACTGTGCATTAACTGTGGTCTGAGAGCCTTAAATGGATTCACCGCTTTCTTATGGTCGATCTGATACTCTTTGCCACTTCACTGATACTCTTTAATTGAATCTGGGCTTCTTCTTTTCTCTGATATGCTTAAAACTGTCAAATCGCCCCTTTTCTGCCCTTTCGAGGCAAAAATAACTGTTGAAAAATGAGGTTCTCCATTTTGGCCTATTTTCCTTAGTGCTAAGCACTAATCGTGCATCAAAAATTGTCTCAGTTTTTTATTCTGGGCCTCCTACGCATCAATTTCGCCTTTGCACGCTTTCTTTTCGGTGGATGATGTCAGCGGTACGGCGGGTGACGTCAGCGATACAGCGGGTGACATCAGCATGACATCAACAGTGGGACCCAATACAGATGATGACGTCAGCAGGGTGACGTGGTAGGGTGATGTGGCAGGGTGACATGGCAGGGTGACTCAGGAGGGCGACGCAGCAGGGTGACGTGGTGCTTACATCACGCAGGGGGGAAAGTGGTATCCGATTTTAGGTGCACTGCTTTTGGGCAAAGGTGGTTTGAGGGGAGGGGGCTCCGCCACAGTCGAGACGGCAATGCGTGGCGGGAGTACGACGGGAAAACCACCCATCTCCCGGACGCTAACCCTCGGCACATCGGGGCAGGAAAAGACTCACCCACCATAGATCTTAGGGTGCGGGAAATCGAACGGCTGGCGGGATAGGGAAGGCGACAGAAGGTTAGGGACGGGGCCCACAGTGCCTTTATTAATAATTTAATTTCGGCGGGGGGAAAAACTTTAATAAAGTGGGTTTTTTCAATTGGGTTTGCAGGTTATGTGCGTCGGTTAACCATTAATAACGCAGGTGGAGGTGAGGGTTAGATTTATAGATGAAAGCGGGGGTACAGGGTTATTACTTCAACCAGGGGTTAAAGTAATTCTGGTTTTAAGACGCAGAAGGTTTTATATTAGTCCCAAATGGACCAATATCTCCCAAACCAGGTTACATAGTGTTGTGCTCTGCAAACAACCCCCCATTTCTTATTATTTTTATTCATAAAACATTAAGATGTGAAATGGGTCCCTTCAAAATAAAGTTGATATCAATACTTTTGTTTAACAAAAAGTCCGATAATCAAATGAGCGCTTTACAAAAAACCTTTTTAAACAATACCCATTTAAGGAAATAAAGCAAATCTTGGTCATTGCGATAAAGCAATCGCAAGATCGCATATCGCAATGACATAAGGCACATATAAAGTGGCACAAGGCTTTCCGCCGATGCAATATCGCATTCGGCGATCGGCGATATCCAATGCACGTTCGAAAAGCGCCCCATATCAATAGCCCCGATGCGATGTGCTATCGACATTCGGCGATCGGCGGGTTACCTCCGTTTGAGTCTCAATGCACATAAAGCCTTTCGCCGATGCAATATCGCATTTGGCGATCGGCGGTACCCAATACATATTGTTAAGGCAGACTTATCATAACCCTCGATGCGATGCGATAAGGCACGGTTTTCAATAAAAAGCCGTTAAAGTGATTGGAAAGCTCAATTTATTCATATTTAAGGCATAATCACTTCCACTCAGCCGCCAATACGTCCATTGCATGCTTAAGGAGATTTCTCGACCGAATAATGATATAATGGGCATTTATAAGGTGGCAGGTTTTATACGGCCAATTAATGGATTCATGACTTAAAATCTTTCCATGGATTATCTCCACGCCTGTTTTAAAAGCTGAATATATTGCTGCGCATCTATTCATTTGTTATCAATTGCAAGTTTTTATCGTTATCTCTCTGTGTTACGCACAATTGCCTCTCTGTGCAGAATTCATTCATAGACAGGAGTTCGGGCATGATGGGTAAGAATTGTAAGAAGACTGCGGGTGCTTCCAATCCACCAATCGCAGGACAAGCCGCTGCAAATAGCAAGAAAGGCCTAATATCTAATACGACATGCACAGGCCTCACCAGAGTAACTTGGCAAGGCACTTATGACTTAATTGAGGCCGAGAAACCAAAGAGGACGATAGCAGAAGCTACCGCGGATTCATTACGGAAGTCGGACTGCACTCTCAAGGATTTGGCTGATTCTTTCCTTCACAGGATAGTAGCCAGGGAGCAAATTCTCCCATACACAGACGTTGTGCGATGGGCGATTGAAGAAATCCCCATCATGGACAGAACTTTTAGCACAAGAGATGGGAGGATTTTCGGATTGTTCAAGGCAGAAGACTTAAGGCAAATGTATCATTTGCCTGAACAAGAGAAGATATACAACAGCGCCTTCCTAGAGAATTTTGCGAGCGAAAATGAGATTGAATCCGAACCTATCAAGGATTGGAGACAAAATCCAAACAAGCACAAGCACGAATCTTCCGGTAAGTACTCGGTCGATTCTTTGGCTTCTCCTTATTGCTATGCGGGCATCATGATGTGTAGGTTATGGGATTTACACGACTCTGCTAGTTTTACCATTGAAATGGTTCCTCTTATGGAGGCAGCAGTAAATAGTATAATTATGGACTGGGCCACTATCCTTTCGGATAAACTAGCAGTAGCTGTTTGTGACTTTAGAAATAAGACTGTGGTCACTAAAAGGAAAATCCCCCCATTCTACTATAGTGCATATATCCTAGATACCTTATGTTTCAATTCCGAATTCCCTATTCTTGGTTGGAGGTGGACTGCACAGGACCCCTCGCCCATTCATATATATCACCGAAAGTTGTGGAAGTCATCTTATAAAAACCACTTGTATCAGATCTGTAATGGCTTCATGGTTCCCATTTATTATTCAATTTTTGATAAATCCATTTCAAGGATTTCCTACCTAGCCTCCTTTGATTTGCCAGCAGTGGCTAGTTGGTTTGGAGAAGAGCATTTTACCTATATCAGAGTCTTCGGCAGCCAAGCCAATCCTCATGTCCTCCCCTTATATGTTCCTGATAAATTGCTAGCAAGAGAAATTGCATATCAGATTACAGCTGAGAGTACTACACAGACTCTCAAAAAGGAAAAGAAAAGAGGTTGGCCTACTTTTCCCTTCAGATGTGGTGTCTTTGCCCTGCATGATCTCAAACATGCGGAGAAAGAAGCCACAAAGATTCAATCTTTAGCTCTGGCTACAATCCCGAATAGGGCATTTGACCCAAAGCGAGTTGCCCATGCCGCATTGGAACATGCCAAATTAACAACGTTTGAACATCAAGAAGATATGTTCGATGACCTGTTCTCTTCAAGTGAAACAATAGGTCAAGCCAAAGAACTCGCCAAGATGAAATACAATGATGAAGGGTTAACCGAGTTTAATAAACTTAGAGAGCAGAGGTTGCAAACTCTACCTCTAGATTTATTAGCGACAACCCCAGTGGCATCATCAAGCAAGCCTAGTCGGCAACAGACAAAGGAACCTCCTACTACAACAAAAGATCATAATAGAGAGCGGGAGGAACAACAGAGGAAAGAACAAGAGAAAAAGCAGAAGAAGGAGCAGGAAGAACGACTAAAGAAAGCACGGGAGGATAAAAAGCGAAGGGAACAGGAGGAGCAACAGAAGAAAAAGCAGGAACAATTGCAGAAGGAGTCTCAAACTAAACAGACCACCACTGATACCAACGTGGATACTACCACAGACCCCAAATTGCTCCAGGAATGGCAGCAGTTTGATTCTATCATCAGTGGAGGAAAAGGCTCAAAAAGTACAGACACTCCTAAGACCAGCGATATGCAAGATGACACTTCATCTCAGGTTCTAAGTGGAACCAGTGGCCCACCTAAATCTAAAGGTATTGAGATAATTCCGAAAGATCCCAGCGATCAAATCGTTTTACAAGTAGAAGATATTCCTCCATTGGATGTTTTCTACAGCCCGAGGCATAGAGCAGTGGTAAAGCGATCAAGGAAAAGACGAAGGCTTGATCAACCTTCTATCTTTCCAGAGAAAACGGTCACGGGTAATGTAGTATGGAAGGAGAAACTGGATCCCTCCGATGATCTAACTAAATTGTCACAGTATGTTGGAGCCTATTCGGCAGCAACAATTGACAAAGCATCGGAGGTAAGCCTCTTATTAAATAACAAGGACCAAGAAATCTCCACATTACAAACAGAATTGGTCGAGACAAAGCAGAGGGTAGTGCAAGCAGAGGAGCAGTTAGCGACACAACAGCAGAAGGCAACGCAAGCAGAAGAACAGTTGTTGGCACAAAAACAAATGAATAATCAGTTGGCCCAGCAATTGGAGGCGGAGAAGCAAAGGATCAACCAGAATGCGATCCAGAAACAAAATGAATTAAGGGAGGCATTGGAAAAGTTGAAAGCAGCGAACGAGCAAATGGTGAAAACCAAGGATGAGAAAATCGCTCAAATAACATCGCAGCTAGAAAAGATAAAAGAAGATTCGCAGGTGACAGAGTTCAGGAAAGAAGCATCATTGATAAACAATGCGCTAATATCGCAAATTAAACTCTTGTGTCAACAGATCGCTCAAGCGGAGCCACTCTGCGAATTAACGATATCCATAAATGAGCAGGTAGAGAAAGCTAGGGATGACTTAAATCAAGCCGATGAGGCTATTACGACACATCTTGAATGGCAATATTCGAATTTGGGAAAAGCAGCCAATTTGCCTAGGATACTTGAGGTTCATAAAGATATACTTTTCACGGAATGGCACACTCAGGTGTTAAAAGCAGAGAGAGCAGCTTCAAGATGTAGATCAACTTCTAGCAATTTAGTTGATTTAGTTAACAACACTCTCTACTTAGCAAATATGATTTCCCAGTGTACACCAGGAAATATTACAACAACAAATTCATTGGAGCAATCATGTTATCTTGAGTTAGAAGGCAGAGGAAGATTAATCGTCGGGATTAATAGTTTAAACATGGAAACGTATTGGCACTTCCTAGTTAAACCACATACACAAAGAGCCGCCCTGAAGTGTTTAACAGATGCCATCGAGTGTATGATTCCTGACATTCAAGATGCCACCTATGTTGCCCAGGTCAGTTCGCGCCTCAACAAACCTCCGAAAATTGAGCCAATTCTTGCAATCAATCAGCTCAGATTCAAAGGAAAGCAACCAACTCAATGAATCACCCTCCAACTCACCAGATCGCTAGACAAAATAGGAACAAAAGTTATTGATATCAGTTTAAGTAGCATTTCTGTTTAATAGATATTTAGATTAGTATTGTATTTATAGACCCTTTCATG
>APFE030216789.1:0-15496 GCA_000404065.3 Pinus taeda | reverse complement strand
TCAATCTTTTATTGTGATCTAGTGTCCTTTCATCTCTTGTCTTGATGATCTCTTTATATCTCTAGCTTCACAAGTGTCTCCTTATGTGACATCCTTGGTATCCCCTTTGAGAATCATCTTGTCATGTCAAAACAAAAACACCTGCAAATTGAATTCACTCGTGATAAGACAAAACTAGTCCCAAAATATCATATTTTATTCCTCATGCAGCATGTTGATTAATATGGGATAGTTGGCATAATTGAGGATGAGGATCAGGGATTGTGCAATGTGAAGTTCCAAGAGGTAGTTATGAGAGTTTAATAACTAGGAATGTGTAGTGTGTAGTGGTTGAGGGTCAAGAAGGAGGTATTGCGCAGTTGAAGGGGTTAGTGATGCAATGAGGTAGGATTTCTCACTGTGATTGCGCAATGCATAGTTTTGGAAGGACTAAGGAAGTTGATTAAATAGTTGAGAAAGTCAAGGATTGATACAGGACCTGACTACTGACTAAGAATGCATAGTGTGTATTTGAGGTATGATTGGGAAAAGGTTGTGTATTTATAAAGAGTAGGAGGTAGAAACTAAGCACTAGGATTCAAAAATGCGCAATTATTGGATGTAGTGACTGCATAATGCATAGTTCCGGGAGGAAAGGATGGTTAACTAGGGCTTGAGATTTCACAGTGCATAGTTCAGGAAGGAAAGATGAGGGGTGGTTGGTAGGGAAAGTTGTGAAGACAGGAAAGCTTCAAAATTTGACTAAGTGTGGGATCAGTGAGGCAAGAGATGCACCCGGAAAATGTAACAAGACTTAAACATGTTCACACACTTCCAAATGATCAACCATATGTCAATAAACACTTAACACCCAAAATCAACATTCATCCATTGAAAAAGTAGAAAACACGACACTCACCTCCAAGTGCGACACTTAGGGTACACTTTGCAACACAAGTGTCGATTGCAACAAGAAAGTGCACACTACTATGGGGACAAGTCTAATGCATATCTCTATGATAGATATAACCCTTTAGTATATTGAAAACACCAAAGTTGCCTCTTAAATATGTGTTATAACCTCTTTTCACAAAGTGTGACACTTCCCTTAAAAAAAGACGACACTTGGATTTTCTTCACAAAGGGACTTGGAAACTTAGAGAATAGGTATAGAGTTACTTTAATAACTAAAAACTAAAATTCACATGGTTAGAGGGAAGCTCCAAAGTTTGAATATATGCCAAAATTTGGAGGGTGTTGTAGAAGTGACAACTACAACAAATATAATGATTTAATTTTGGAATATTATAAATAGATCCCACTAATTTGTGAGGCTAACACTATGAGTCTCAGTAGATGGCTAAGTAAAGATAAGAAAATAATGGAAACCAATGGTACAAGGAAAATGGAGGTATGCTCGTGGTTTGTTCTATCCAAAAGGAGTAGAGTGACACATTATTAATGGACTAAGAATATATGGCTAGAACTAGAGTTATTTCTATGTAAGTTGATTCTTCATTTCTATGAACCATAGTTATCCAACTAAATAAACGATGCAATAGATATCCATGTATCTCTATTTTGGAGGCATATATTAAGCATAAAAATACTAGGATTATGTTTATATCATGCGAGATATATAACAATGAATATTGAGTGAAGTGTTGTAGTTATGGTGAAATAGTTGCCAATGGAGAATTCAATGTTGTGACTATGAGTTGCTAATATATGGTGCCCCAAATGGTATGTGTATTTCCTAGCAAAGGCATGTCTGCAAAAAGATTAATGATTATAATGTTCTAACATTATTGTGTCATTTTACTATTCGTAAGTAATAGATGACTTGTAGCTATTGAGTATGTGACTTTTAGTGAAGGGTACTATTGTTTTCATGGTCACTTGGTCTTTAGAATGATGCTACATTCCCTTGTGATAGTGTACTTAATACTAAGAAAAATAATTTTGAATGTGTTCAAATATAGATGAAAGATGATCATGGTGTCATCTTTGATATATTCCTCTATTCTATGCTAACAAAAGAGGGCATCTTGTATAGTGGTAATATAATTGTAGTTATAAGCATGAGATATGTCATCAATGTTGTGATAATAGCCTTATTGAAAGTGGTGGTTTTGAGAAAGATAGTGCATGCTAAGGGAAGTGGTTATATGCTTATTGAAATAGCTAATTTTATTATATGGGAATCTAGGTTGTTGTGATAATATATTTTCCTACAACATGTGACTCTCTCTACTAAGTAGTGTGTAATAATGTTGGGCCATGTGATTAGGGGCTCATGTCCCAAGTGTCGAAAAATGCTCAAAAATGAAAGTGCTCGGAATTGGTTCGAACCTGAACGACCGGATAGAGATTTGGGGGTTTGGTGATTTGAACCCCCAACCTCCAATAAACAAATACCAAGCTTTACTGTTGGGCCACGACCAAGACAGTTGAAGACTAATGAAAACATTACGTATTTAATGTTTGAAAGTTGCATAGGCGGGAAATTTGGGGGGCCAGCCCTCCCTTACCATATGACCACGCCCCGTGAACCAGGGGCCAGCACATAACCGGGCACAAAATCCGATGTTAACTGCAACCCGTTCACATGCGCATTTTCAGCCGGCGGTTAAGGCATGATTGGCGGGACTTTTGGCGGAGCTCCACTAAAGTTAGCTGGAGTCATTTTAGGGGAAATTGGCAATTTTCATTAAATGGCCATAACTTCGGCTAGGAAAGGTGGTTTTGGATGAATTTGTTTTTGATTTTGGGTATTTTGGACATGCTGAAGCCATTGGCACAGGTCTTTTTTCCATCAGAGGTCATTTACATAGGTTTTGGAGCCGTGGAAGTTCTAGGAGCCACCAGGGCCCAGTATTGTGAGAATTGTTTCAGGTTGCAGGTATCCATTGGAGGTGAACCAGTAGTCAATCCTAAAGGATTCATGTGTTCTGAATCCAAATTTATAGTCTATTTCACCTGTAGAGACTTCTATTCAGCTGTAATTTCATTTTGAGCATTTAATCAAAACGAGGGCTGACCATTTGGGAGCCTTGGACCCACAGACGTAGCCCAGGGGGGTGAACTGCTTCATCAACTTCTATTTGCATTTGTGGTTGATTTAGTTTTGCAGAACAAATTCATTTTGATGTGTTAAACAGTCAAAGGGAAATATTTCTTGCTATGCTTTGAATGATCATGAAACAGCTGAAAACTTCATTTGTTTCTTTACTGCAAGACATGGGAATGTTTTAAACATGTTTAATACTGAATTGAATACCTTGCAAACCTTTTTCAAGTAGTTTCAAATTCAGATCACCTGCCATAGATATATTGGAGAATTAGTTGTAGAGAGTTAATTTGTGGTTGTTGAAAGTTGTGGGGTGAGGGCATGAACTAGTTGAAGAGGGATGCATAAAGCGATCGAAGAGAAGGTAATGAGGAATTGATATGAATGAAAGTATATATATTGCAATTGTAGGTAGTATGAGGCTTTAAAAACAAAGTAATAGATAATAGGGTGGTGTAGTGAGAGGGTTATAGGATAGGGGTAGAGAGGATGGCTTCAAACGAAAAGTAAGAAATATACTACCAAGTACTTGGTGGTGTGGTCGTAATTGGAGGAAGAATATGTAAGGAGATCCTTTTGTGCAAGAATATTTGTTGAATTTCACTAGGGTGAGAAAGAAAAAGGTACACTAACATAGACATCCATGCATTGTTGTTGTTATGGGAAGCCTCTAATCATATCAAAATAATCAAATGGAGAAAAATTATAATTGATGATGTTTGGAAGGGGTTTATGGAAAATGCTACTACACAACGTTAAGTAATTAGTAGATGAGGTCCATTTTGTTGTACCAAATTGAGAGGATAGGCAACAAGATGTGGAGTTGCAGGAAGTTGTAGTTGTCGCACAAAGTTCTAGAACATAAGATTCTTTTCGTAGTCATTATCAAGTATAATAGTGGCTAGTTGGTCTTTACTATAGAATATGTTTGAAATTGAGATTGGGAGATCGAATGGTATTCTCTTAAGTGGGAATAAGGAGATATGGGTATATTATGATAGAGTTTTGGAGTAATTATTTCTAGATGTGATGAAGGGGAGGGATCTATGGAGGTGGAGGGGTCTTGAGATTCATAGTTACACTAATTGATAACAAGTGATTTGGATGCAACTTGATATTTTAGGCCACAACAATCTGTTGTAGAATATTTGTGATTTTGATGGAAATGGCATCATTAATTTGGGCTAACTAATGAAGTCTATACAATAACATACACTTGATGGATCCAACAATAAAGTAGAGTCCATTCTCATTTGCTACTTCTTGTGAAACAATCTAGATATGTTTCTACTTCTTATATTCATAATCAAGCAGAGCAAGGCCAACTTTGTTTGCAAAAAAGGTGCCATCACTCTCTCCTCTCAAAAGATTGATCCATTCTAAATGATATACTTTCCAAATTGAATATACAATTTCGATAATTCATTGGTTTGCTAATCTATGGCACATTGAAAAGTAATCAATTTGATGTTTTTTTTCGTGGTCTCCACTAAATATCAAACCATTCCTCAAGAAAATAGCACAACATTACTCAGTATCATGTGCGAAAATTCTGTTATCTAATATCTGTTCAAAAATGGTTGCATATGGGTTGTGGTCTAATTTGAGAAGAGAATCCACTAGGAATAGCAAACTTTCATTGTAAGCAATGATCTGACCTCCTAGATGCTCTACGAATTGATTTCCTCGTCACTCTATGATTTCACAAATGGAAATGTGGTCACCATTGAAGCATTCATGACATTTTTTAGGTTGAATATCTACACCCCATATAGTGAAAGAGATTCTAGGTGCACATTTATGATGAGACAACTTAATAGTCCATGCCCTTGATAAAAGAAATAACACATTAGAGGAGCATGTTCTTTGGCAAGTAACAAAGCAGTATCACACCTAACTCATTGAGTTTTTAAGCTTTCATTTGTTGAAAGAGATAATTATTTTTTTAACCTTTTGAAATAAGTGGAGCAAAATAATATATTTAAAAAGGACATAAAGATGGTGAGATTCGTAATGAAGTTTGAAAATGTAAATATTGTTTTACTGAGGTGGAAGCACATTTCACCTTTTTCCTCAAATTTATTTATGCAACAAGCTATTCTTGTAGTAAATACTTGAAATATTTGTAAAGAGGGCCTTATATCTCTCCACTTAAGATGAAAAATAATGTCATATGCAAAATATTAGTATGAATTTCCTTGTAATCCTTTTATTGTGCATCCTTGTGGTCATAAGAAGAAAATTATAATGCAATCATATTTTTTTTTGTCCTTGCCTTAGACCAACCTGAAATTGAATAAGGGGGTCTAAGGACATATGTACTTATGTACAATTATGTATGTGCAAAATTATTTTGTGTCTAGTTTTAGCACTTGTTGACGACGTTGGACCCACCAACATTCAGGGGATCTCACCCCAATATGAAGTCCCAACTAGACTTCACACCGTTTGGTGTGGGAGTCCCATCTGGTATGATGGCTTGGTTGCCATTATATTAAATGCTTTCCTTAGCTCTTGCTTGTCAGCACATGAGATTGGTCTACTTGTCTAAGAACAGTGAGGTTCACATGCCTAGTGAGTGCTACTATTACTCATGTCAAGGTTCTTTCACAGCAACGAGAGAGGGTGGGAGTGAGTCTCCAGTCAAAAGGGGGGAAGTCCCAAATCTTTCAAAGACACACAACACAACAGGACATGCACAACTTTCGGAGGAGAAATCCACACGGATGCGGTAGTTGTTGAGTTACGAAATAGGTATGTATTTACCATTAATTTCATCACCTTTTTCCTCGTTTCTTATCTTTTTCATATCTGAATGCGCTAATATATTGATTGATTATGATAATAAATGGATGAACTACTCGCAATTAAGATTTAGCCATAATAACTGACTTTTACTCTTCTTTATGCAGAAAAATGACGAAAAGAACAGTTGTTGTCCCTAACGATGGAACAGCATAAACCAACAAATGGAGGGTGGAAGGCATCAGTTGTGGAGAGGGCTGAGGGGGAATCAGGAGGATCAGCACGAAAAAGGAAAGGTGTCTGAAGTTAGCAATCAGTTGTGAATCCCTTAGGATCGGGAGATCCTGAGGGATCACATTTATCTTTTACCCCTTTCTGATTATAAAAGAAGACGATTGTAGGGAGAAAGGGGATCAATCCTTGTTATTTCAAACTGTAATTTTAATTTATAGATTTGTGTTGTCAAGAGAACGTGATCATATTGTAATATTACTCAAGTTCAATGATTAATATATAATTTGAGGTTGTTGTTCATTCAACTTATCTGAAGTAGCTCAGCAGCGTTCGCTGGCGGCTAAGGGCCCAACCTCTAGTGGATTAAACTGCTTCTCTATATTATATCTTTATGATTTCAGCAAGTTTGATTAATTTTTTAATTCTCCCATCTTATGCGATTTTTATTGTTTTCCTGTATTGAAGGAATATCTTTGCTTTATATGATTTACAGGACTATCGTTTGATTCAGTTTACATTCATTGCAGATTAAGTTACTTAGATAGTTATTCGAATTGATTTAATCAACTATAAAGAGTTTGGTTATTGTTATTGAACTCTCAAATTGATATCATTTCCATCTAGATTGCTTTGTAGAGATTGAGTATGATTTAGATTGAATCAACCAGGAAGAGATGAGTTATTTCTACTATGCTCTCGGCTGATGCTATTGTTACTTGAAGTGTTTCTCTGAGATTTGATTATGATTTTGGTAGAGATTTGAATCCTGGATCTTAGATGTCATATTTCCATTAATGATTTCAATTTGAGTTTATTAAATGCATCTGTTTGTTCTTGTATTAAATATCTATACTTCATTTTAAGAAACATTACTCTCTAAATTCATAGCATGCACATATTGTGTACACTCTTGAAATAAAAGGACTTGCCCAGGTTGATGATTAATATGGGGTAATTAGGAGTTTTGGAAGACACCTGTTATCAACCAACATTTTGGCGTTGTTGTCAGGGAGAGTGTTGCCACCTTACAAAGAGTGATGTATGTTGATAATTGTTGTTGGGAAAGAATTGGGTATTGAAAACAGAAGGTAAGAACCTACATAACGAGCAAGTAAAGTGCTTTCTCCTCCGCCCACTTTTCAGCACAATTACAGAAAAGTGAAGTAGGTGTTTGATGTTTGTTTGTTGAGAGAGAACTGGGTATTAAAAATGGAAGGTAAGAACCTGTGTAAGGAGCAAGTAAAATGCCTACTCCCTCACCTGCTTTCCAGCAAAATTACTAGGAACTTAAGGTAGAAATAAACATTTGAATTTTTGCATGAATGACTAAGAAGAAAACACCAGAAAATAATATAATTCCACATCCTAAACCTGAAAAATCTAAGGGATCAATCACCATTGGACAATCAACTTTTATCGATGACATCTTAAGAAAAGCTTAATCTCAGCCATCAGTAGGTCCCCGAATCGTTGCTTCCAGACAACCTACTATCTACCTTCAAGCCACAAGCTCACCATCTGTAGCCTATGCTGAGGTCCACAGTAAATCTAAAGGGACTGAGCAGAGTTTTCAAGACATTGAAAATTTGCAAACAATTCCCTCCCAAGAAGAGAATTCGTGCAACATTCGTGAAGGAGGAGGAGAAACAGGTGAAACAGAGGAACCGAGATCCCCTCAGGTAGTAATTGAACAAAAGACACCCAGTGTCCCAAATCAAAGGAGTGTTTTTAGGATCATTCCTACCTCTTCTAGACAACTGAGGGATAACTCTCTAGCTCCAGAAATCCTGGAAGGGTACTGGCATATCTTTGATCAAATGGCCAATAATCCACAAGCACCCCAGACCTCTACATTACAGTATCCTATTGTTGACACAGCTATCAACACACCTATGAGAGATATCCCTCTACAAAATATTCCCACATTTCATGGACTCACGTCAGAAGATCCAAATGCGTTTCTGTTTGAATTTTATGTCATATGTCGGGGTTATGATTACACCACCGATCCCCAGAGACTAAAGTCGTTCCCCTCCACGTTAAAGGGAGCAGCCCTGCGTTGGTTTATGGGACTAGGTGGGGGCACCATAAATGATTGGGACCAAATGAAAACTTATTTCCTTAAAAAATATCAGGATTATTGCAGATCTAGGAAACTAAAATATGAGATATTCCAAATGGTAGCAAGACCTAGCGAAACGTTGGAAGAGTATGTGGAGCGTTTCCAATATAACCTCCAAATATCTCCCTATGCAAATCTGCCTTTGCCTAATAATGTGCTCAAAACCACACTGATTAATGGGATGAAAGACCAATGCATAGAGACATTAAATATTATGGGTAAGGTGATATCTATCAACAAGAATATGCTAACATTATTAATGTTTGTATCAAATGCTCGAGGGGTAGTACAAGACTAAAGCCAGTTGAATGCGATATGATCACCAGGGACAGCAAAATATCTGGTGAAGCATTACTCGTACTTAAATTGGAAACCTACTGGAAGATTTCAAAACAGATATCCTGGGAACTTTGACAACACAATTAGACATCATGCAAGCCAAGCAGAAGTAGGCTGAAGCAGAACAGAACCTGGTGATTTTTTGCCCTCGATGTAGGAAGAAACATAGTCATAAAGAATGTCCACTGGATAAGGTACAGACCTGTGCCATATGCGCCAAAGAACATGCCACAGAAGATTTCCCATCGATTCTAGGATTAAAAGCACTCTTCAAAGAGGCAGAGGAAGAAACGGAACCAGTCTACATGTTAAATCAGCGTCGCCAATGGCAAGCACAACAAACAGGTATGCCTCCCAACCCATCTTCATTCTTTCAACCCTCACAATATAATTCTTAGCAATACACAGGGGCTACATGGCAGAACCAGCCACATTTTCCTAACTGGTCGCCACAAGCATTTTCTATGCCACCTTGGTCCAATCAATCAAGTCTAAACAAGAGTTGGCCAAATTCTTCTTACTTTCCACCATTCTGGTAGAATAACCCATATCCGTCTCAATGGCCACCCTCCACTTCACAAAACTAAAATTGGCAGTCAAACTAGCAAAGACCTACAAACCAACCAACAGGAACAATCCTGACATAACCCTGGCACCTTACACTTTACAACAGAATCCTCAATCCAACTTACAACCACAACTCCCAGGCCAGCCCAACTCGAATCCCAACAATAGACCAGTCCAGTCAATACAAATTATTGAAGGGATGGATCCAGAAACTGAGTTGAGAGAGTGTAATGAACTCAAATTGAGGTCTAGATGGATAATTGAGTCATAGGAGGATAAAAATATACAAATAGATGAACCACTTCCTGTAGAACAAACACCTCAAATGGAGAATATAGTTAAATAGAAAAGCCACGATCAAACTATTACCTCTTCTCCACCATTCCTAGAAAGATTGATTATACCTTGCCCAATCAAATATCTCGATTTCGATCTCTTGGGAGAATTAAAAAATCTTTGTGAAAAGATATCCCTCCTCCAGGCTATTCAGGACATTCCAATTTATGCAAAAACCATTAAGGAATTGTGTACCAAGAAGCCTACAAGGAAAATAAAAGCAACACCAACTATCCACGTAGTTAGAAATCTGTCTGATTTATTATCAGGCAGAGAAACACTGGTGAAATATGAGGACCCAGGAAACCCTATAGTCACAGTACAAATAAAAGGATGTTCCTTCCCCAATGCATTAGTCGATCTAGGGGCAGCCATTAATATTCTCACAAAAACAACCTATCAAAGGCTTGGCATCACAGCCTTAGATCCAACTACGACCTTGCTAGAACTTGCTGACCGATCAGTTGTCAAACCAGAAGGGACATTACAGGATGTAATGGTGTCTGTAGATTCTTGGGAATTCCCAGCAGATTTCTTGATTATTAATCCTAGAAACCAGCTAGATGGACATCCTCTAATACTAGGAATACCTTGGCTAGTGACTGCAAATGCTTATATAAGCTGTCGAACAGGCAGTATGACTATAGCAAGAGGAAGCAATGTGAAGAACCTAGCTTTATATCCTCCAACTCAGCCAAGCCTAACTATAATAAAAACTAGGAAACAACCTGTAACATATTTAACTGAAAATATTTGATCACCGCGAACTGTAGCAGATGCTCTTGAATTTAAGAATCAAATAGAAGATGACATTATTAACACTTACAATAACCACCTAGCTATTGTATCTAATCTAAAATGTCACATGATTGAAGCAGCCCTGGATAACGAAATTGAAGAAGATCCTTTAAAATATATCAATGACCAAACAATACCAATAACAATTGTTTATAACAGCGAACCCATTGAAATTGAGCCAGGGAAAGTCCTCAACATTAACAAAAACCTGACTGATGACCAGCAGCAAAGGCATATTCAACTCCTTAGAAAATATAAAGAGGCTTTCGCTTGGGATTACCCAGATATGAAAGGGATTGACCCCCAATTATGTATGCACCACATCTATGCTGAGAAAGATGTGAGACCCATTCAACAACCTCAAAGAAGATTAAACCCTCACCTAAAGGATTTTGTTAAAGCCAAACTACAGAAATTGTTAGATGTAAATTTCATCTATCCTATATCTGATAGAAAATGGGTTTCTCCATTAGTTGTGGTTCCTAAAAAGAATGGGAAGTGGCGTATATGTGTTGACTACAGAGAGCTTAATAAAGCAATGAAAAAAGATCATTTCCCCTCCCATTCATCGACCAGGTTCTAGACACATTGGCAGTTCAAAAAATTCTTCTCTTTCTTAGACAGCTTTAGTGGTTACAACCAAATCCCAATTGCCCCTGAAGACCAAGATAAGACTACCTTCACCTGCCCCTAGGGGATGTTTGCTTACAGGGTATTACCTTTCGGACTATGCAATGCACCTTCCACATTCCAAGAGCCATACTCAGCATTTTTGCAGATTTGATAAATGAGGGACTCGAGGTGTACATGGAAGATTTTACACCCTATGGAGATGACTTTGATCGGAATTACAGACGTTGGAGAAAATCCTACAAAGATGCATTGCTACCAGGCTCTGCTTAAGCCATGATAAATGCCACATGATGATGACCGAGGGCCTCATCCTGGATTATTACATCTCCATAGCTAGAATTTAGGTAGATCCGATGAAAATTCAGATAATCCTCTTAATACCTACCCCCTGCACTCAAACTGAGGTACGTAGTTTTTTGGGATTTTCTAGATATTATCGAAGATTTATAAAGAACTTCTCCCAAATTGTTGCACCATTATATCCTTTGATAGGAAATATCGATTTTATATGGACTGACAAATGTGACCTTTGAAGAGTTAAAATAGCTAGTATCAATAGCCCTAGTATTACGGGGCCCGAACTGAGATTTACCATTTCAGATTTCGTCTGATGCATCAGATACGGCCATTGGAGTAGTTCTTGGCCAAGAGGAAGATAAGAAAGCTTATGCGATATACTACATCAGCAAAAATTTAACTCTTGTTGAGTTGAATTACACCGTGACTGAGAAAGAGTTTATAGTTGTAATCTATGCTATTAACAAACTTAGACACTATATAATAGGATACCCTGTGGTTTTGTATACTGATCACTCTGCTATCAAATATTTAGCTAATAAACCTATTACGAATGGAAGAGTGACACAATGGTTAATCCTTTTGTAGGAATTCGACATAACAATCAAGGATCGACTAGGAAAGGAAAATCTGGTGGCAGAGTTCCTCTCACATGTGCCAAAAACAGACGACGTAGTGGCAGTAGAAGACCAGTTTCCCGATGAGCACCTATTTGTTGTAATTGTGAAAACACCATGGTACACTGATGTCTCAAATTACCCAGCAGTGGGAAAATTACCCAAGCACCTAATGAGAGAAAGAAAATTAATAGTGCAACGCAGCACTCGGTTCTCCTGGATCAAAGGATACCTCTTTCACACAGGAGCAGATATGCATATCCATAGGTGTGTCAAAGAAGACAAAATCTACGAAATCCTAAAATCTTGCCATGATGGACCTTGCGGTGGACACTTTGCAAACCGCAGGACTGGACATAAAGTCTTACAGATGGGCTATTATTGGCCCACCATTTTTAAGGATGCCAAGAAATTTGTCCAGGCATGCGATAGCTGCCAAAGAATGTGCCACCCTAAGCAGTCTGACGAGATGCCCTTGCATCCACAATTAGTCATCGAACCTTTTGAACGTTGGGCATTAGATTTCATTGGCCCAATAAATCCATGATCTAATAAAAAGACATATATACTGGTTGCAACGGAATATGTGACTAAACGGGTGGAGGCAAAAGAATTACCAAGGGCAACAGAGGACACAGTAATCCATTTTCTTTTCAAAATTTTCGTGCGGTATGGCTTGCCCAAAGAAATAATTACGAATGGAGGGCCATAATTTGTAGGCCATAACATTGCTGCTACATTAAAAAATCATCACATCTTACACAGAATCACATCTCCATACCACCCACAGGCAACGACCAAGTAGAAAGTACCAACAAAGTAATCGAGGCCATACTAACAAAGACAGTTGCCTAACATATACGTGACTGGGATACCCGATTGCCAGAAGCCCTGTGGGCATACTGCATGACCTCGAGGAATACGATAGGATACTCCCCATATCAGCTAGTGTTTGGCAAAGAACCTATGTTCCCAATAGAATTTGAAATTCAGACATTGAGGATAGCCTAAGAAGTAGGCCTGGATCTAAATGAAACACAGGTTAACAGATGACATCAAATTAATGAATTGGATGAAATCCCGCTATCAGCTCTTCAACACACTGCACTGATCCAACAACAAAGAGAAAAATGGCATGATGATATCATCAAGAAAAAGATATTCCATGAAGGTGATTGGGCACTTCTATATGATTCTAGGTTCCAGGATTTCCTGGGAAAACTCCAGACTAGATGGTTAGGTCCCTATGAGATACAAGAGGTGCATGATAATGGCACCCTTACATTAGCCACCATTGATAGGTCTGGCTACTCTTTTAAATCAAATGGACATCGAGTACGCCTCTATCACAAACCGATTACAAGGGAATCCTTTTGCCAACAAATACGTGAAGATTCTACTATACAAATTCTCGCTAAAGAGGGAAACTCTTCGACAGCACCAGTCCAGAAGAATTTATTCTTTGGAACATGAACATAAATTTGCTTTTCTATTTTATTTCTATTTGATTGGATTTTCATAGAACAATAGATTGTTTATTAGTTTTTTCCCTATTATTCTTTGTTGTTCCCTACAGGGAACAGCACTCGTTCGTGGGTATTTTCCTTTGTTGTTCCCTATAGGGAACATCACGTTTCGTGAGCATTTTCCTTTGTTGTTCCCTACAGGGAGATTATTTTTCTTTGTTGTTCCCTACAGGGAACAGTTGTTGTTCCCTATAAGGAACAACACTTTTGTGTTTGTATTTTCCTTTGTTGTTCCCTATAGGGAACAACACTTTTCGTGAGTATTTTCCTTTGTTGTTCCCTACAGGGAACAACACTTCTCATGTTTATTTTGCTTTGTTGTTCCTTACAAGGAACAACTGTTGTTCCTTACAAGGAACAACTGTTGTTCCCTCTAGGGAACAACACTCTTTGTTGTTCCTTACAAGGAACAACTGTTGTTCCCTCTAGAGAACAAAGACATCATAATTTTAAAAGCAGACAAAGGAAATGCCACTGTTATTATGGATAGGATAGACTATGATAAGAAGATGGAAGATCACCTCAACAACAGTGGTTGCTATAAAATTCTCAACAAGGACCCCAGCAACAAGATTCTCTGCCTAGTTAGTAACAAGATAAAAAACTCCTCTCTATACTCTACTATTAAGAACAGGTTAGTACCCAGCAGCACCATCATCCCTAGAATTTATGGTGTTCGAAAAATCCATAAATCTGGAGTTCCTCTCAGACCCATAGTGAACACCATAGGATCTCCCACCTACTGGTTAGCAAAATTCCTTGCTAACAAGCTTAGACCTCTATCAGGTAACTCTCCCTCTTACATCAAAGATTCCACCTCCTTCATCGATTGGATCAAAAACCTTGAAATTAACGACAATGATCTCCTTGTCAGCTTTGATGTTGTCTCTCTCTACACCAAGATTCCCGTAGATGAAGCCATAGAAGTTTTGAAGAATATAACAGACCAAGAAACTGTGGATCTAGTAACCATTTGCCTTAAATCCTCATACTTCAGTTTCAAAGGAAGAATCTATGAACAAACTCATGGAGTTGCCATGGGATCTCCTCTATCCCCTCTAATTGCCAATCTATACATGGAACATTTCGAACAAAAGGCCCTTAAATCTTTCCCCTTCACCCCTGATGAATGGAAAAGATTTGTAGATGATATTTTTGCCAAATGGAGACATGGATTAGAGAAGCTTAATGAATTCTTATCCCACTTAAATAGCCTCTCAGAACACATTAAATTCACTATTG
The DNA here is from genome assembly GCA_000404065.3 of Pinus taeda. NCBI lineage: Eukaryota > Viridiplantae > Streptophyta > Pinopsida > Pinales > Pinaceae > Pinus > Pinus taeda. The sequence goes on along the minus strand of APFE030216789.1, from coordinate 991 downwards.
AAATTGAAAAAGACAACCAGCTCCCCTTCCTAGATGTCCTCCTCACTAAGAAGAATGGCAAGCTAAGCCACCAAGTCTTCAGGAAGCAAACTCACACTGACAAATACCTTCACTCAGATTCCCACCACCACCCGAAGCAAAAAGTTGGTGTCATCAAAACCCTAGCTACCAGAGCTTCAAGAATCTCAGACCCTGAACATTTAGAAGAAGAACTCAACCACCTCTACAAAGTTTTCATAAACAATGGCTATGGAAAAAACGTTATCCATAAAATTATCAAAAAATCCACAACCATTAACCAAAAAAGGAAAACCCTAGAAAACCCTAGAATCTCCTTACCCTATATTAAGGGCACCACAGACAAAATATCTAGAATTCTCACCAAGCATAACATTATGGTGGCCTTCACACCCCCTAACACCATCAAAAACATGCTAAGCTCGGCCAAGGACCTAATAGACCCAAAAAATCTCAAAGGTGTTTACTCAGTACCTTGTTCCTGTGGTAAAATATATATAGGGGAAACAGGAAGATCATTCGGCATTAGGTTAAGAGAACATATTAATGATATTTCAAAATATAGAGCAGAAAAATCAGGTCTAGCTGAGCATGCATGTTCGTCCTCACACTACATCTGCATAGAACAGGCAAGATTAATTCATAAAGAAGACCATTACTTAAAAAGAAGGGTAAAGGAAGCTATAGAAATCGAAAAAACCTCTAATAACATGAATAGAGATGATGGCCTTAAGCTAAGTAACACATGGAAGCCCCTAATAAATAAAACAAAAAAGCACTAATCAATCATTTTACACATTCATTAAAATTAAATAAAATTAAAATAAAATAAATAATTAAACAATATTAATAACAGCAATATATATCTATAAATAAAGTATAATAATAATATTATTAGTAAACAAGAATTAAGTAAAATATAAAACAATCATAACACAACAAATACATATATATGTATACATATTAATACATA
>APFE030216775.1:3519-23507 GCA_000404065.3 Pinus taeda | reverse complement strand
ACAAAATGTACAACGGTAAAGAAACACACTTTACCTAACTCTATACCTAACTCTATACTAGACCAAGTTGAACTTAACTATTTCCTACGTGTCAGAATATCCTAACAGCTTTAAGGGGATAAATTCCACTTTGATGAGTAAATTAGATTAGATCAAGGCCTAAGCAGGATGAGACAGCGATCAAACAACCCAACGCACAGCTCTCAACAAAACCTAGAAATAGATCTGATAAAAACCCGGAAACCATAAAATCGCAGGTACTAACCTATTTTTAGTGTGGATCACAGTTTTTGGGGTGAAATATAAACTCTGGACTCGAGATCGCACTTTTTGGCTAAAAAATATCATTTCTGATCCTTGATTCCTAGACGGAAAATCTCAAAAAAACTATTGTGTCTGTTGCAACTCGTTCTTGTGACCTACCGAAAAGACCAGAAAACTTGCAGAAGTTAGAAATTTGACATATCTAGCGTTAGAAAGCTAGTAAATAACATTAAGAGTCTAAATAAATAAGAAACCCTTACCTGGAAATTGAAGGTCAGCCAAGTTTTTGGATCTGAAGTAAAAAACCAATGGAGTTGCCAATTTTGTTGTAGTGATTTTGTCTCAAAGATGTACAAAAAGAACCCACTTAAGACTGTGGATGACAAACAATCTGAACAATAAAAATGGCTACTAAACATTGTAGATTTGTAGCAAATGATAGGAACAAGACCTAGCAAAGTCCTGACCTATGACACAATCATAGTTAAACAACAAAAAGAAACAATAATAACTCCAATCATCCAATGGAAACTAGATATACAAAGAATATATTTTATTATAACACCTGTGAAGGGAACAAATAAATTTTACCAGTCCCCCTCTATGGGATGGGTTCTTGTCTATCCTAAAATGTCTTTAGCTTGTGTAGAGTCTCTCTCCTCTAAAATGTGAAAACCCAACAAATAAAATGTTTGAGCTTAATGGAACCTCAAATGGCAGAGAAATGGTGTGCGACAATGAAAATAATAAGAGTTACAACAATGAGTGCAACAACAAAAATATTTGAAAGTGTATAATGAATGGAAAACCCCTATATTTATAACATAATATTGAGTTATCCTCGAATAATGACCAATAATAAAATATTATTAACCCCATTCTTGGAATAACCACTTGGTATATTTTATTATATTTGTTTAGGAGGGAAAACATACTTAAACTTTTATTTAGAAATAATAAATAAATAATGATTTATTTAATTATTCCTAGAAGAAAATAAAAAAAATTGTGATTTATTTAATTATTCTTCATGGGTTTAATTATAAATTACTTAACAAAGGTGGTTTATTAAGTAATTTCTCACAATGAAAGCAATTTTACTATGGTAAAATTGACATTACATGTTGTACTTTGATCCATCTAGTAAATTAGGCTAGATGAACAATTTTTGGTGATAACAATTTCATCAAAGGGGACCAAGTTAAACAGGGAGAGGGCATAATATTTTTTCTTTAGTAAGTGAATCTAAGGGCCATTTAGGATAGAACCAATAGCCATAGGCATAGATTGCATAAAAACACTCTACCGACATTGCTGAGCTGTGGATCAAGTCAACAATGGTTTGATCAACCGTTTCACCTTCCGGGAGGCACCTCACCACAAAAAGGAGTGTTCAAATCACTAGAGCAAGGAGGTTGGCCGAAAATCATGTAGACCCATTGAATCAATCACATGGGACTATACCACTGACATAATGGAATTCGAGGCACTCATAACCAAATAGTCGCATTACTGGTCTGAAGGGTGATATTTCTCAGTAGCAGTCGAGGTCATGAGGAGGGTAATTTTGTGTGTTAAAATGAACACCAAGCCATCTAATGAGTAGAGGCGTTAGATTGGTTTCAGCCTTTGATTCCTTTCAATGGAAGGTGAAAGGGAGTATGGGTGTTGCATGTTGATTAGTTGATATAGCCTTAGCATTGGTCGCATTGCCAAAACACTATCACAACAATTGTCTAAGAAGAGAAAGGAGTTGTGTGTCCCCATATCTGTTCCAGGTGAAAGGAAGTGGGCATAGCCTGGGCGTTGCACTGTCACCAAAACCCTCTAAGTGCAGGAAGGAGCTGAGCAAGTTTCAGAGGCTTCGGTTTTGGTATTGACCATCGATTCATTATGGGATCCAAAGTTGTCATCACTCTTAATAGCAAATATTAGATTATTGTTACCGTAGCGTCTGTCAAGGAGCCAACCATAGTCCTCTTCAGGTGTATGCGAAAATATTTGTTTTATTACATTAGATAATTGATCTCGCTACATCAAGATCACTTACACATTAGTCATAGAGGCAAAGACACTATGTTTTTGCAGACTCGAGTAAATTATATTTCATCAAAAGATTTTGTGGTGGGTCACCATAATTAAATAAAGTAATGCTATGTCTTTTTTCATTATATAGTATGTTGCATTATGTGGTTGGATTGGTGTAGAGGTTTATCATTGTCAAATATAGTCTTATGCCTACACATTTGAAACCTCTAACATCAAATTCAATGTCACACAGGATCCATTGATCACTCGCAAAGGGCATAATTATTGGGTCCACAGACTCTTGATTAGTGTATGAAGATCTAACTCTTTACCTGAAAACTGATTCTCTTCCATCTAAACAGATTTTCCACTCAACAATCTCAGTGCGGAAGCATGCAAGATGGCGGGTTATGGACTAAACCATGTTTATAGTTTTGAAAAGTTTGATTGGTTTTAGCATTTGACAAGGGGTTTGTCAAATTTTGGACTTTGACGTAGAAGGAGATTTTCTGTTAAAAAAAGAAAAGGGAATAGGAAAGGATGGTGGTGGTACAATCATCTTACTATTACCAATCAAGTTTGTATTTACCTTATCTTGGGGCGAAATCCATTGAAGAATTAGTGTATTCATGCTTTGGTATCAGGGGAGATGGGACTTTGCCTAGAAAACACATAAAATTTTGGACAAAATTATAGATAAAATAAAAGAAGCATGGGGCATTTTCTTAGCAATACCACTTTATAATAGAATAGCAAGTCTTTCTAAAAAATCGTCTATTCCATTATGCAACAAAAATGCCCATGGGAAGTGAAGGAAGGACAAGGAAGAGGAGCTAAGTTCTTCACATTTGGATCTTAATTGCAACGAACAAAGTTAACCATAAACCTTCAGAAATTGGAGGAATTAGACACATGGCTCTTCGAGGTGGGGCAACCAGAATGGAGGAAACTCAGTTGGAATCTCAAGCCATATATGCTTGCATTAATACAACCCAAACTCTCAGAGCATCCTTATGAAGAGGTCAACCTCACAATTGCTTCTTATCTCAACAAGATCATAGCTTTAACATCTCGAGTATTGTCTTACAATAATTATCTTATGAGGGAGATATTGTAGTTGATAGTGGAAGGCCTTAAAGGTTTGAATAACATCATGCTTCCTCCTTTTTAGAACCGATGTAGAAATTTTAACGGTCATGGTAGAATTCAGCTTTGGCACATTCTTACTGAATTTGGAATGTGATGAGTTGATCTTTTAGTTGCTCCATAACGTTTACACTAGTATTACATAAGCTCATTCAGACCATGTCAAAACAAGCATACAAAAGATTGTGTCTCTATTATTAGAAGTACATGCTAATATATGCAAGATACTAAGATGTAAATTGTTGACCATTTAGAGGAAGGAACACAAGGATCCTATGATCTAGTCGAGAAGTTTCTCAGGAAAAACATAAAATTACTCAAAAGGGTGCTCACTACGAAGAAGTTGATAAGGATTGATGGAGGAAGCGAGAACAAAATATGCATCAATAACGAACTAAGGATGAGAGGACTATGCTTTATCTGTAAGGGAGCTTGGGCCCTTAACCATTAATTTCCAGGTGATAAGAGGAAACAAGGGCAGATCATGAAGATTCATCCATAGTTGGTTTCACCGGTTTTTAGAAGAGAACCTATGAAGGATCCAAGAAGTAAAGTACAAATGGTGAGCAAAAACACCATGTTTTTCAGAGAAACTTATAAGACAGGTTGATGATAATCAATCAACTTGACAAAGTAAATCAGGAAAGGAAGGAGGGAATTCCTCTTGATGATGAGGTAGTTGAGTCTATAGATATCCAAGAGAACATCCATAAAGAGTATGGACAATTAGGTATAGATAACAATCCACCAATACATCCATGTTTGACAATCAAAGAGGGTGGACAACTTATCCGCACATGTGAAAAAGGCCAGGAAGAAGACATTCTAGGAGAACCAAATCAGGAGACAATAATAATAAACCAACATGATGAGCATGATCATGCAGGGTATCATGACAAATATAGTATGCAGGATAAGCCATTTTTGGAGGGTCAAACAAAGGTTCAAGCTAAAGTTGTGGTCATGGGGCATCCGGTGCAGTCAAATATAGAGACATTCTGCAGGGCACAAGAATTTCTAGTAAAGGACATTTGGGAAAGGATCATGCATTACAAGACAAATCTTACAATGTTGAAGTAGAGATTCGGGGCAGCCTGAGACACTGGCTTACAGGAGAATAAAACATTTGAGAACCTCATAGGGGTATGTGTTGAATCAATGACCAAGTTGTCTACTGTTGAGGAACGACTCAAGTCCCTCAAAAGGCAGGAAGAGGAGTACATTTGGGAGTTGTAGAGCAGCCCTATACAAGAGTACATATATAAGGCTTGCAACTCTACCAACCTGCCACTATACATTGGGGATAGCAAGTAAGAGTTATACAAATGGATCATGATGGGTGATCGGGTGGAGCAACATGAATTGAGCATTAGGCAACATCATCATGGTAGATTTATTCCATGTGCAAGGATTCATGCATTATATACTTCCCATGAGATGGATTTACAAGAGATTATGAGTTGGAAATCGATTAATGGGATACTCTTAGCCAAGGAAATATTGCAACTTGGGCTCTCAAGCACAAGTAATGATGGAGGGCTGAGGTGGTGTCATAACCAACATGTCCTAGGACTTAGGTGGCATTGGCATCTAGGAGAATCCATTGGGGGTAGTATTGACCAAAGGATTGTTTTGGATTCAGGTATCGAAGGATCCATTCATGATAATTTAGAATGGAGGCATGGAATAACACATTGGGTTGTATGGGATCTTGTTATCAATATACAAATGCTTCTTTTGTGGATAGAAGTGGATTACCTGAGGGCAAACAATCATTGGGCAGGAGGATTTGTATAATATATATATATATATATATATATTATTATATATTATATATATATATATATATATATGGATATGGTCAAAGTGGATGGATTCTTCCAACGGTATTTAATGTGGTAGTTTCCCATGGAATTGGCCCATGGTATTTGCCTTTGTTTTTCGAGGGAAAACAATAAAATAAAGTCTCTAAAGAGTCAATCAAACCTATAAAATGGGATAGGAGAGTTATTTATCTATTTGGCTTTTGTTATGAACTTGGCAAGGCTAGTTCTAGTTGATCCTAGGTATGAAAACCCATGGGAGTAATTTGTGTAGTGGATCCATCGAGGATCTATGATTGTGCTTCAATATATTTAATTTCTTTGTTTATGGGCAGCCATACATGCCAAGGCACATGCTTTAGTAGGTCTTGTGTGGGTATGTAATTTTGTTTCTATTTATTTACATAAACAAGAGGCTGAATTCTTAGATCTTTATTGTGTTAGGTGTTTTTAGTGCAACAATTTCATTAGAACACCTAGAGTGTACCATATCTCATTAAAATTTTGATGTTGGGATATTACAGGATTAAATGATGCAATATTTGCATGTTATTGGAGCGCTATAAGCCAAGTAGCCTTTCTTCATGGTTTTTCTAATATTTTGACAAAATTATAAGCATTCAACAATGGGGTTAAGGTCCACTACAATTTATACTTTTTAAATGAAATAGTCAATGAACACTACTTCCATAATTAAGGATAATTTGTATAAGTTCAAAATATAGATCAAATATGCATATACCAAATAAATGGCTAACATGCATGCATATAAGCGTAGTAGTTATATTTATCATAATGCGTTTTTAATGGGGGATTAGCCAATAAATATATTCCATCATTCCCAAAATAGCTTCATCTACAATATCCTAGTACGAAAGAAATAACCAAAATTTCTTCTCTAGAAGGCTTTAAGAAGACAAAAACTTCAAAAGGAAAGACAATTTCAAGAGGAGCAACTTCTTTTAGGAGGTAATGAGACAATAGGTGTTTTACTTGAATTATTATTAGAATTTTAAATATTGTGACGAGGGATTTTCATTGTTTTTAATTATTTTTAGAAAGTATTGACATCTTGAAAATAAAAATAGAGATGTAGTTAGAGTAAAAATAATTGGGAAATAATCATGAGATGTCATGGCTTATTGAGGAGGACATCATAGGTTTCTTAGAAAGATTTTTGAGTTTAGCACCGTAATAAATAAATTCTAAAAAATGGTATTTTGGACAATAGCTTGGCAAGGCCACAATAAGTGGTGTCTAAGAGGAGTTATGGCCACAATGCGTGGGTGTCTAAGAAAAATAACTCCTCTAAAATAGTATAGTGAGTAGTTGTCTCTTTAAAAGTCTATGTACATTATTTTTAATGCGAGGAAAATAGCTTGGCAAGGCCACAACAAGTGGGTTCCTAAGAGGAGTTATAGTGACAATACATGGGTGTCGAAGAGGAATAACTCCTCTGAAATAGTACAGTGACTAGTTGTCTCTTTAAAAGTCTATGTACATTACTTTTATTACGAGGACAATAGCTTGGGAAGGTCACAATAAGTATGAACCCTATATAAAGGATAAAGACACCCCATTGAGATATATCGAGTCTTATTTTGTAATCAAGCTCTACTTTGTTGGAGGTTGCCCCCTTGAAGAGGCAAGTGAACATTGCTTCCATCTCTTAATAATAAAATACTTGTTGTTTTTCTCATTTTGTTCTATGTTTTGGGTTGTATTTCTTTGCATATTTGGTATTCTGGAATTTCTCGCAGGTTGAGATCATAACAATTTATGAGTGGGACATGGAGGCTTTTCCAATGGCTTTTAAAACTACCATTCTCCTTCAACATACCATGTGTGGTTCAACAAGTGCATGGTTATGATATGATTGTGACACCTTGTTAATCTTTGAAATATCTTACAACCTTTTCTTTGCAAAGTATAGATGAATTTGATCATCCCATCACATTTGTCTTTCTATAATCCTTGGATTTACTTCCAACATGTGAATAGATTTTATTGAGACTTGTATATTGAAGATGCCAACTATCGACATGATTTTAATGGTGTCTTGTGCTAATAATTACAAATCATGGATAAGATTACATAACAAAATGCCTAAGTTGTGGATGAAATCATCAAGGCTACCTTTATTCATGAAATTTTAAAAATGGCTACAATACTTACAATCTCAAACTCCTTCCTAAAAAACAAAATCGTAGGGGTCAAAGGAAGGGCTTTATGGAACCGCTTTTCATATTGAAACAAAATATAAGGAGGTAGGCCATAGGTTCTCCACGAGCCCAACTTAAGTTCAAATGACTGGTTTATAAAGTAGTATGAGAGATTCATCACAACTAATTTGAGGGGTAAATCCTCCAATTTTGAACTCAATTGTTTTTCCTTAAAAATATCTTCAATAGCCACCAAATATCCATAATAATAATCTTATTATGAATTGAGCTAATATTATTACATGAAAACACTTGATACTAGATAAAACTATATACATTTTTAATAACATTAACCACCAAAAATACATTTCTAAAAGAATAATAAATAAAGTGATTCTATTAAAATAGATTCTCAAAAAATAAGAAAAAATAAAAATCATTTATTAACAAGACTACCAAAACCAAAATATCTTACATAGACAAACATATTATTATCTTACATAAAAAGACCTTATTATGAGTAATAATTAAAAAATATACCACACATACACTAGATTTTCCTTCGGAAGTATAGAGTTACATGTGATACCTAAATTAATTGCAAGATTACCTTATTATTAATAACAATTAAAAAGTATACCACATAGACCAGATTTTCATATAACCATACTAGATTTTCCTTCAGAAGTATAAAGCGACATGTGATACCTAAATTCACATAGTAGAAGTCCAAAAGAAAAGGGGTTGCTTGCAATATTATGCTAAAGGATCAGTGAGTCCCATGATAAAATAAAAAAATTCGAACAGTCAAAAGTACTAAAAAAATCACATTTATGATTAAACACTTCAATCTCAAAATGAATAACTCGTCTAACCAATAGGGCGTCGACAATATGTCATCCTCGTGATGCTCGTCTTTGCATGATTGATGATGTCATTCATGTAAATTTAATACATGAAAACTTCAAAAATTGACCCTGGTTGGGAGTGTAGATGGTTTTCAAATCCATGTTTGAAGTTCGCCTACTTCTATATAAGGCAGGCTATGCAATTTTATTTCTCACCTCTTGCTTACGGAATTTGCCCTAATCCAGTTCTAGTTATGGTTGTATAGTTCTAATCAGTGATATATAATTGATTTGCTCATATTTTATGTCCACGTTAAGCATTGATCCACAGTAACTTATCTATGTCCATGTTAAGCATTGATTCACAGTAACTTATCAATGTCCACGTTATGTATTGTTGAACTGAAGCCGTTTTTTTGTAGAAGTGGGAATCTTTTTGCCTTCGAAGGTGTTTCAATATCTGTCAGCCAACAACATGAACAATTTGCTACAAGCAGGGCATAACATCAACGACGATAACAACAAGGTCGACCGCAGGTTCGACAATGACAACAAGAACATCATTGGCGACAAGAACATCATGGGAATCCCATCTTCGGTGACAACAACGGCAACAGCAGCAAGATCGATGACAATAACAACACCAATAACAACTTGCTTCAGATTGTACACAAGGAAGACACCCCTTCCTAGAATGCCATTAGCTCACAATGGTGATCTCATGTAAACAGGCTGCAATGTTCATAACATTAAGCTATGCATCATAGCATGGACACTCGATTCTGATGGAAATAAACATATTTCCATGTTGGTCCGTGATAGGGGAATTTTTAAAAATGGGTGTTCTGATTTGTATCTTTGATTTAATTTGATTTTTAATTCGATGAAATGCATGCTTATTCTGTTAAAATAGAAACGATGTGTTTCATAGTTTGGTGTATGCCACGCTAGAGAAATTGAAACAACAGCTCTCTCCCATTTCTTCATTCAAATAAATTATATATAAAGAAAGATTTTTTTTTTTTATGGTTTATGGTGAAGGGTAGATGATATTTAATGCTTAGCGTATCAAACATTAATGAATGTTAAAGACCCTGTAGTGAAAGGCAAAGCAAAAAAAATAATTGAGGACTTAATTGTCCATAATAACCAAGTGCAATTTACCCATGTAAAAGGCCCCACACAGTTGGACATCACATAATAACTAAAAAGAATAATAACCTGAATGACTTGAATACAAACATCCCACGTAAGACTAGTGATAGAACAACCCAGAGTGCACCGGGACATTTTCAATTCATTTGGAGGCTAATTTCTGCAATCTCATGAAAGAAAAAAAGTTTTGCAATTGGCCCCCATTTCTAAAATTCAACATAACAGGAGATGAATAGCCAAAAGAGAGCAACTCAATGCACCCTTTAAAATTTTCACCTTGTTTTCCATTTCTCTCCATTATATCATATAGATATGTTATGCTCAATTGAAAAAATGATTCATCACCACCACCACAACAAAATGTCACTATTTCAATCCACTCCAAACTTATTTCATCAACTACATAGGTTTACACACATACGCATCTTATCATAGAAGAGAAAAAGGCTTTGCTAGGTACTGGAAAATTTAGGTTCAATCTTAGAGAGAAAAAGTAGAAGGAAAAAATAAAATCCAGAGCTGCAACATCACTATATAAGTGGGGAAAGGGAAACAAAAAAGTGATACAATGAATCTGGTTCTTCCTCAATTGAATGAAACTATGAAATTACAAATATGTAATGTAGGAATACTCTAATTCTCATCCAAAATCCAACTTAAACTCTATCCACTAATTACTTCAAGAAAGGTTTCCAGCAAATAATAAAAAGACGAATGTAAGAATAAGGCCACTATTAACAACCATATAGGTAAGGCAGGTCTACTGCCATTAAGTCTAGCAACCTTGTTAGATCCTTTGGGGGAAATGACTAGGCTGAGAGTACCCAAGGTAACTAGGCCACTATGACCTCATCATAAACGTGCAGACTGTAATTGAGACCAAAAGGGACTTAGGAGTGCAGCATACTACATTGAGAGAGCCTCAGGTCACTAGGTCATTATGAACCTAATTATAAACAGGAAAATTGTAACTGATCAAGAATTGTCGCATAAAATATTACATTTGTTGAACCCCAAGCTTTACCAACTCATGCCAAAACAATAAATGGATATGGAAAAAAAACTGAAATAACTAATTTGAGGATGTTCTAGTTTCAATTTTTCCTTGAAATAATTTGACCCACAGTATTGGAAAAAAAATATATGTAAACCAATCAAAATGTCCATATCCAAAAGACTGAAGGAATATGAAGATGAAGTGTGGGTTTACTAAAAAAACTACTCTTTTTCTCAAACCCACTCTTAAGGGTTGTAACAAATCATTCTCAAGCAGCCCATGGATAAGCAAAAATTCAATCAATCCAAAGATGCACCAATAAATCAAAAAATAATACATAGAGAAAGGAATGAACAAAATGTTTTAAAAAAAGATAAGAAAAAACCAATTTAAAAATAAATAAATAAAATAAAATAACCCAAGAAAGCAGTTTTCAGAGTTCATGAGAACTTACCCTCTCAAGCTCATCCTGGATTTCCTGCAACTTTTCAATGGAGAGAACAAGCTCACTATCTATGTGCTCTTGCTCTTCCCCTTTTGATCTCTTGGACTTGTCCATCCTGCCCAGTCTTTCTGACCAAAAAGTCCTAAAAATCCAATAGAGTCGAAGGCGTAGGTAGAGTGGTGGAGAGGGAATGGTCCTAGCATTCATTATTACCTCCAAAAACATTGCATGCTCCATATTGCCATCCTCAATGAAGAAAACTTCCAAAGCTTAAAATTTAGATCCTATCATTCATTATTACATCCCTAAAAGTTGCACGCTCCATCCTGCCATCCTTAGTGAAGAAAACTTCAAGTGAAATATTGTCATTAAAATACCAAACAAGTTGTTGATTATTTTTTACTTCCACCTACAAAGAGCATTTTCCAGTCCAGGAGATATGTTTTTAAATAGTACCATTGGTAGTAGTGTGTGTGCTGAGCTACCAAGCTGTAATGGTGGCACCTAATTTACCAGGAACGAAACTTAGGAAAAGGACTCAAAATAGATGTGCATCTACATGCTTTTAAACTAGCAATATTTACAGTAAATAGAACTAATATCTCAACTATTTTCGTATTTTATGAACTGTACCTATAGAGGTCCAGTAGCTACAAGACCAAAAGATTTATTCTAAAGCTTCAAGCTGTAAAAAATTTGAGCATCACACCATATAAGTTTCCCATTGATCTGAAGGCCTTGACATATTGATGTTGCAAGTAAAACATGCAATGGAGGCTTGCACAAAGCATTAACCAAATATCACAAGTTGCTTTAATCAGGTTGATGCTTATCATAGTAAATAAAATTCACATCTAACAACAATAAAGCCAATTTTTTCCATTTGTTATTTACAAAATGAAATGGAATTGACTATCTAATACCCACCCAGAGCCTACTACTCACTAATCTCTAGGGACAAGTGCATTGCCTAAACCTATCAAATAACCAAGAAGATCTAGTACAGGAGGTGGAGTTGCTGCTATGGGTACTGCTTTTGATTGAACATTGGGACATTTGGCAGGTGAAACATTGATTTCTGTGTCAGTGGCTGATAATTCTTCATATGAAAGGTAACAATTTAATTGCATGTTTGGAGGTAAAAAGGTAGATTGGGAGGTAACAAGGTACAAGGTACATACAGAAAGACATATGGGAGGTAACCTGTACAATCATAAAAGGTGCTTAGAAAAATATATGTGTGCTCTGACTTCTCAGCAACATCAAGGAAAGACTTAATTTGAAAAATAAATTCTTTAATGATCTCTGTACCTATTACTTACCACATCAGATAGAAGTGTTGAGCATGACAAATGCCAAAATAACATATTATTATTAGACATATTGGAAGAAAACTCCTTGAACTAAGCATAAAATGTAATACTTATACTAGAAAAACCTATACAAACGCAAACATCTCAAATAGTGAGAGATGAACTTAAGCCTTTTCATTGATATAACTTACCACTTCTCTGGAATCCATTTTAGAATCCAAACTCAATCCTAAATCTTAGAAGACTAGCCATTCTTGAACTTCTTTTCTTCTCATTCTCCAGCTTAAAATGGTGAGCCCCATGCTTGTGATCATAGGGCATAATAGAAATGGCATCCAACAATCCAGATGATGCCATTAGCTACAAATCCTTCTATGCTAAGTATTTATTGTAGCTTTTATGGACGATATAGAGCTTGTGCCATGCATAAGCATGATACAAATGAATTTCTAATATCTAAAACATCTTTGTTAACTTTGAATAGTAGATTTTCGTCATTTGAGGTTTAGGAATATTCTTGACCATACACAAGGCCATGAATATCTTCTCTAGAGTGAGAATCTTTCTACATATCATATGCCATCTTTCATAAGAAACAGTATAAGGCAAAAATATATAAAAATAAAAATAATTTAGCTCACAGATTCTATAGTAGGTTCATGAAATTTCATTCAACCCAAAGCTTCCTCTGCAATAGGGTATTCTCCAATAATTAATTCCTACAAGATCAAACTATATCAACCTTCCCATCTAGAAAAATATAATCCTATATCTAATTCAGTAGATAACATTTTAGATTTATGGCCCCCATTTGATAGTGATACCTTCTTAAAGGTGTGCCAAAAATATACTCAACATGACATTATAACTATTTACATCATGGGCAATATGGGTAAACTCCCAACCAAAGATAAATAGTTTCTAGAATATGAATTTTCTACACATTTCCCTCATCCCATTTCACATTTTCCTCATCCGATCTCACGATGGCAGCCAACGATCCAGATGACGCCATCAGCTACAAATCCTTCTATGCTAAGTATTTATTGTAGCTTTTCTGGAGTATATAGAGCTTGTACCGTGCATAAGAATGATACAAATGACTTTCTAATATCCAAAGGATGGGTCAAGCCATAAAATGTTCAATCTGGGGGGTAGTGTTCCAAGCTTCCAAAACACTCTATCCTCATTCTGACATACAATAAAAGAAAAACTTATAAATCGAACAAAGAGAAACCCATTAAGTTTTCTAGCTAATTACTTCAGATTTACTTCAAATACTTTAAAGTAAGCATGACAGGAATTAACATAAATAAACCACACTACACACTTATCGTGTTCTGCCACTTGTGATATATTCCAGTTATATCTTGTTTCTTCCATTCTTTCAGATCAAATACATTCATCTCATATGCCTAACCACAAGCATTAGGATCAAAGTGTCTGGCTATGTGCGGATTGGAAAAATTAAGGTATTTGTCAAATCGACGAAAGCTTTTTCCACAAGCTTCCACTGAACCATTAACCTTTCCATGAAAATCTACTGACCATAAGGGAATCAAATCTTTCTAAACCACAATATCATCATCCCAGAGAAGGATCTTGTCCAGTTTAGGATAAACTTGTGGAAGATAGAAACAAAGATGATTTAGCATGGATAAATATTTTGGATTTATATATTTCAAATTGGAGGAATGTGCTGAGAGTGTAGTCGAGTGATCCGCCTTGAAATAATACTCTTTCATAGCTAAGGATTCAGGTTGGCGAAGCACAGGGCAATAGGAGGAATTGATCCATTTAAATTCATCAACATTTTCTACATGTATCACAGCTTTCCCTGGGGGATTAAGTAAAAACCGCATTTTCATGGCCCCAAAATTTAACTTGTCTGTGACGAGATAAAATACATGTTTCTAAGGTTCCTCCAAACACAAGTAAATCACCTACAATGAGATCCAAATATTAAATGTAAAATGCAGCAAAAATATTGGACTTCCAAACTTTAGTGTATTTTAAATTAATAACACTCTGCCTTAGCATTCATGATAGTTGAATTCACAACCACGGATGCAACCAATACATTGTCAGAAAATAATGCATAGTGATAAAGAGTTGGATGCTCCAACTTGTCCTTTTTAGGAAATTTTGCTTTTCAAGGGCAAGCAAGTAATAATCCATGGTCAATCGCATGGACAAACAGTGTAGGCCCATCAGAATAGTATTTGTGTCCAGCTGACTTAAAAATGTACTTTTCTTTTTCAAGGTCCTTACTTGCTCGTCTGTAGATTGAAGCATGGCTCACAACTTCTTTTTTACTGTTGCACAGTCATAAAAATTTTCTCTAGCCTTGGATAGGACATGACCCATAGCCTTGATCTTCTCAGGTGCACTAGAACATCCTTATCAATTATCGGCCATGAAAAAGAGAATGAAAAGCAGAAAGATTGACACACAGGCTGCAACTTTAAAAGAAACAAAGGATATGAACACCAAATGCAAATGGAAGCACTTACTACTCTTGATTTAGAAGCAGCCAATGCAAAAACTATTACCTTTGAGGTGGATTAGAATCTCCATTAGTCTCGCCCAATGTACACTCACATTATTTAATATGAAGCATCAATTCATGGTATAAATCAAGATTATTCCTAGCCTGGGAATGCTTGAATACACCCTAGCCATGATCAGTTGGTCTCGCATCAATATAACAGTGGAGTCAGAATTCTCGTTCTCATTCTCCTGCCTCCAAATGCTGTATTTTCCCATAACAGCAAAATCTACCTCCTTGGAACGTTTAATTGCTCTGTTTTCAAGCTCAACTCGTTTTTCCTCATCCTGTTGAACCAGATCTATTGACCTTCTCTCCCTCCTCTTTTGTCTCAATTGCTGTAAGCATTAAACTACTATAAATTAAAGCATACTATGCTAAAATCTAAGAAATAATTTTTTTTTTCTATTGGAGAAGTAACATTCAAAAAGGAATTTGGAAAATAATATAACAATTTCCTTTTCCATGAGAACAAAAAGTAGCGATCTAGTGCAGCAAAGAATTTTACCCTCTGCGAAAATTTTGTTGGACTTTCTTCAAGCTACAAATGGCCTGCATTACAACAACCATTGTCCTAGGAGTTTGACTAGACATTACATTACAATAGTCTACCAACATCATAGACCAGTTAACCAGGGAAAATCAGCACTTACCATCAAGAGCATTCTCTTTGACGTCTCGATGTTCACTTCCTGTGTCATTCTCTTGAAATCTCGTAAGAATTTCTTCATCATTGGAAGCTTTTTTCTGCACCTCATCATTCATTTTACCCCCCTCAGGATTTTCCTTACCTTCTTCATTGAAGATCACACCATCTTGTTGCGAATGTAACTTTTTTGAGCTATCTCCAGAAGTCGTTTGCCTATGCTTGATGTACACCGTTAGAAATAGAGAAGCACCCTTGCCAATATCAGTTTTCACTTCTTGCTTAATACAACCCTACTCAACTACATAGATCATCATCACATATGTTTCCTTACATGTTCAATAGAGAAAATAGCCAAAATCTTCACCAATCGTACCTCAGAGTTAGTAATATCCCTTTGGTTTACTTCAGAGGTCTTTTCTAATACCCATGAGGAAGATAAATCATTCCATCCAACAATATTTAAGTTTAGAGTCCCCGAGTCCTCTGTGTTAGATGTTATGACATCAATCACCTGCCCAGTAAATAATTTTTTTTTTCAATTCTCTTCTCAATAGGGGAGAAATAAAATTTAAAATATCCAAATGTAGCAGGTTTCTTATACTTGCCTCCTTTGGGAAGAGAGAGTCAATGCTCTCTATTAAACTCTACTTTCTCCAGTCATCTGCCTGTTCCTATGAACCCCACAGATAAATAGATAAGAGTGATTTTAAACATACGCCAGCGCTCCAATATCCTCAATAATTCCTCTCTATTTCAATCCACCCAGGTCGATTAAATTTCAGTGTAGGGACACTATTTATTTTCTGGGATCAGACTAACGTATGCGTAAGTGCATTGCCCAGAACCTAAAAAAGAACAAAATGGCCATAGAAAAATAGAATTGGTTTTCAAGATGTGGAAAGAGAATACCATTATAACAAATCCATCTCCTGAGAAGTTGTTCCCTACTATTTTAAATGACAAAAAACGCATAAAAGTTCAGGTAGAAAGACTTGATGGAGAAGAATATCTATAAAAATACTGAAACACTAAAAAGGGGATTTCTTTGCTATCATGCATATGCTAAGATCAAGATTTCATTACGCATCAATAATAAAATGGTGTGTATAATATCTATCATTTGTTTTAGCCAATGTGCTCTGAACACTATGGGAATAGTGTGAAAATGATATGTATAGCAGAAAGTAGCTGGTGAACAAGATTGTTGTCGTGAATTGGGTCTAGGTTGGGTGGATCAGAACTGGTTTTAGCTTGATTGATGAGAAGTGAATTTATCTTTATGGATGGAAAGTGGGTCTGGCTTAGATAATAAGTGGGTGGGAAGAATGATTGTTACCCTTCCCACATAGATTCAATTCCCACAAGATTCAATTCCCATGAGTAAGATGTTGAACCGAACTCTTAACAAATGTATTTTTATAATACCCATCCATTTTATGCAAAATACAATGCACACTTAGTACCATCCTACTCAAAATGAGGACTGCCGAGCAAATTTACCAGTCATATCCATTACCCTTCGTTAAAAAATGGAAAGAGAATGGTTATTTCTTGCTATCGGGATGAATGGTTTCATTATCTTTGGCAAGGGAAATTACCCTAGGGGCAGTTGGTAAAACCTTTACTCTTGCACGAGAGAGGTAAAAACTTTGACTCTTTCTCCTGGTAGGTATTTTACCGTGTTAATGCAAATATGGAGTTCACAGCTTCACACATATGAAATGAAAGGAAACCTATAAATAAAACTCACAAAATGTCTGGAAAAATCATACTTTCCTTGCTTATTGTCAAAAGTTAAAAGGAAAATCAAGTTCCAAAGTAGTTCCATGGGGTTTTGGTTCAATGGTTAGCTGGGGGTGGTGAAGGCAAATCAAATTTCGAACCAGGTCCATGGGGTCTTGGTTCAATGGTTAACCCGGGGTGATGATAATTCCCTGCCAAGGCTCAAATCATATAAATACATTGTTCAATGGGTTCTCAATGAAAGGGATCTTTATAAAATAGTATAAGACGACTACACTTCATTTTAATGGAGATCTTACTTGAATGTTGTAAGAAGTCTACACTTCATTGTAATACTACCAGATTACGAAAGGGCATGCTTGCCAATAAACATAAATTAAATGCTGAGCCACCCCAGAAAAAGAGACAGAAGCAACCTGACGAGGGAGGAGGGTAGGAAGAATCTTACCAGGGAGGGAGGAGGGCAGGAAGAAGCTTACCAGTGAGGGAGGAGGGAATGAAGAAGCTTAACAATTGCAGATGTAGATGCAAAGTGACGAAACCTAGCTGCCAAAAAAAATAATGGCATGACCACAAGGATAACAAGGAAGCCCACCACAGCTATTCAATGATGAAAATCCCGACCTCCCCATCCTCCATTTATACCATGTTGGTAGCCCTACCACCCTCCATTCCATACACCTCTTATTTTCACAAGCATCTTTAGCTGTCAACCCTAACACCACTTTTCTCCTTCTACTCCTCCAAAACAGATATCGAGAAATGCAACCCTTACTCAATCTCAATTCTCTACATCAAACCCATATCATGGTTAGCATAAATATATGAAGTCGGCAACAACCAAAAAAACCCTTAGATCTCATATATACTTCAGAGCATTTGATAAAAAAATTTACCAATGGCATTATGAAATGGATAGAGCAACCGATTTCATACAGTTTTGAGAAAGAAAGGGACACTGCCATGGTAAAAACCTATATGAAAATGGGCATAGGGGCCGGAAGTAGACAAATTTGAGGGTCTCTATCTCTGTTAGCCTTTTTGGTTAAAAAACCAAAACATGTAATTAAGGGAAACACGTCATTCAGATTCAGATGCCAACGTAGATCTAATTATTAATGGGGATCCTCATCAGTCTAGCTAATTGTTCATACACTACGACATAGGAAGAGGAAGAATAGGTAGGCAGTGTCGGGTATATATGATGCCCCTCAACTTACTAATTTAAATGAGTAGGTACCGACTTGGCATGCCTTGCATTGAGGCATGTAAAGGTAAAGGGAATGCTAGGGGGGTAATTTGATGCAAAGCAAGGGTGAATTATGCCTCCCCGAATGCACATCATGAGACTGTGTTTAAGATTCACAATTCTGAAGCTGCGAGAATACTAGAGTGTAAGCGCAAGAGAGAAGCTAAACATATTGTCATCTAACATTTAAAATGGTAACTTGTTGATTGATTTCTCATTCAGAATGAAGAGAAAAACTTTGCTCAAATGGGAGAGAAATGATGAGTGTTCTATTGAGTAAAGGAAATACATAATTTTGAGGCCATGGATAGATCTTAATGGTTTGGGATGCTAGTGTTAGTAAAACATTATGTAAATTCCTTATGACTGCCACATGGATGAGTGTTACACTTACATTATTGATGCACTAACCATAGGGAGTTGGTATAATATTCATTGTTATGGGTGCTTACAAAACTAGGATTTCATATACCTATGAAGTGAAAGGGAAGCAAGTACCCTTTCTTGAAGATATGAGTAAGGCTGTAAGCTTTAAACCAGTCGACAGAGAAAAACTTTGTTAAAGAATACATTTTACACATCCTGTGTCCATTAGTATGAACCGGTTTATAAACATAGTGTTGGATTAATGTCATAACACTTCTAGAAGTTGTTTTGATTCTCAGAAAACATGTCGTATGTTGTCGTCTGCTTTGAATTTAGCACAAGAAATAGTTGGTCCTTTAACAAGACTCAAGTGTGCCAACATGGACTGAAGAAGAGGTTATTAGCATTGCAAACCCTCTTCTCAGATCAATATGTCAATTTTAAATTTAGCAGAAATTGGCAATAAAACATATGATGTTATAGAAGCTAAAAGACAGACAACATAGGAATCTACAACTTCTTACCTCTATTGTTGTCATGTTTAAATTGCCTCGCCAGAATGATATCAAAGTTAAGGTGAGGGCGAGGTATCAGATTACGAAAGGGCATGCTTGCCAATAAACATAAATTAAATGCTGAGCCACCCCAGAAAAAGAGACAGAAGCAACCTGACGAGGGAGGAGGGTAGGAAGAATCTTACTAGGGAGGGAGGAGGGCAGGAAGAAGCTTATCAGTGAGGGAGGAGGGAATGAAGAAGCTTAACGATTGCAGATGTAGATGCAAAGTGACGAAACCTAGCTGCCAAAAAAAATAATGGCATGACCACAAGGATAACAAGGAAGCCCACCACAGCTATTCAATGATGAAAATCCCAACCTCCCCATCCTCCATTTCTACCATGTTGGTAGCCCTACCACCCTCCATTCCATACACCTCTTATTTTCACAAGCATCTTTAGCTGTCAACCCTAACACCACTTTTCTCCTTCTACTCCTCCAAAACAGATATCGAGAAATGCAACCCTTACTCAATCTCAATTCTCTACATCAAACCCATATCATGGTTAGCATAAATATATGAAGTCGGCAACAACCAAAAAAACCCTTAGATCTCATATATACTTCAGAGCATTTGATAAAAAAATTTACCAATGGCATTATGAAATGGATAGAGCCACCGATTTCATACAGTTTTGAGAAAGAAAGGGACACTGCCATGGTAAAAACCTATATGAAAATGGGCATAGGGGCCG